>CAEGAE010045188.1:0-43961 GCA_903067095.1 Girardinus metallicus
AGAGGAGATCTGCTTGGAGGAATGGGCCAACATTCCAGCAACGGTGTGTGCCAACCTTGTGAAGACTTACAGAAACCGTTTGACCTCTGTTATTACCAACAAAGGATATATTACAAAGTATTGAGATGAACTTTTGTTATTGACCAAATACTTATTTTCCACCCTTATTTTCAAATAAATTATTTAAAAATCAGACAATGTGATTTTCTGAATTGTTTTTCTCATTTTGTCTCTCATAGTTGAGGTCTACCTATGATGTCAATTACAGGCATCTGTCATCTTTTTAAGTGGGAGAACTGGCATAATTGGTGACTGACTAAATACTTTTTTCCCCACTGTATGGCACTCTCACAACTTAATTTAAGATAAAAAATTTTAAATTGCCAGATTTAAACAGATCTGTAAATGATTAAAGTTCTGCAGTGGATAAATTGAATTTCCTGACTGCTTGACTGAGTTCTCTATGTTGAAGCCAGTCAGACAGACTTGGATGCTCAGTGTGAAGTCTTAGCCGTGCTCCTTAAACATTATAACAATGATTAAAATCATTCATCATGTTGGTTGGATTATTTTGCAGATACAAACATACTGTGGTTGATTTTAAACAGCTATGTTTTTAGTTTTATCTTTCTGTTGAAACTTGGTGTTGCATCAGTTCGTATGGTTTCAGCATACTGTAGTTTCTCTGTTACATAAAGAAGATGTGTTTTCTCCCCTCCATAAGCCTGCAGTGTTTGTACTGTGAAAAAATCTTCCGGGACAAATCTACACTGAAGAACCATATGAGGAAGAAAGCTCACCATCGCATCAAGGCCAACAACCATGAATACGACCGTTTTTATGTGATCAACTATCTGGTAAATTGAAATAAGACTTCTGTTACAATTTTGTTATTTCAAAATTAAAAGTCAGAATTCTGAGATTAAAGGCAGATTTTTTTTTCCCACAGTGGCTCTAATCCACTCCCATAATTTCAAAGTTTCAGAATTTATTTAGCTTAGATGACGCATAAAGGTTCTAATAACACTCGGTGCATGTTATTGTCCACTAAAATTGGTACATGGTTTGATAGTCATAAGCTGTTTGCCTCTATGTCGTCTGAGCCGCATTGCACCATGTTTAAAGTCAGAATTCTGTGGCAGTAATCCTCTTCTGTGTGAAATGAATTTTGTAGGAACATTGAAAATAAATGACGCATCATTTTACTGAGCTGTCAACTCATTCACCTTGGTGAGATTTGATTGGCCCCTTCTTGAGATTAGGAATGTTTTCCTGGCCAGACTTTCACAACAATCACCTTATTACAAGTCGTTAAGAGAACCTGAAGCAGTTTAATTTCTCCTCTTTTTCTAACTATAAATGTATATAAATATAAATGTAGAAAATTGCATGTTATTTGAATTTTTAAAACTTTGTTTGACTTTTACTTCCACAGTAAAAATGAGTAAGAAAGGTGAGGCAGCTTTGTTTCAAGATTAAATACATCGAAACAAACAGGTGTTTTTATTCACATATAAACAATGAAGGGCAGTCAAAATTCAAAAAAACTTCAGAGGCCAAATCCACAAGGCTAGCACTAGCAATTTGCTCACAGATAAAAGTTTGAGAAGAGTAGGTCAGACTTATTTTTATTTTTCCTTTCGTCCTCTTCCTGTATCTCGCCCTTTGCTCTTAAGTTGACGTGCTAATGAACTACCCCAACTCAGTGCAATGGGGGTAGTTCTGCTCATTACTGGGTTCTCTCGTAAGGAACTGGGAAAAACCTGGGAGGAGGTTCAGAGTGAGGATGACCGGGAGCTGGTAGATGTTGAAGATGAGTAAGTATCTTCATCAAAATCTACATGAAGGAGAATTTCAGGTTTGATGCCCTGGTTTTTCTAACCGCATCCAAACATCTGGATGCTGAAGGTTAAATCAGTTTTAAACATGGAATTGATTGACACATGTGGACAAAATTGTTGGTGTCCCTCAGTGTTGTAATGTAATGTACATACAATGGAGGGTTTTGATATGGGCGATATGGGTAGTTGCCCAGGGTGTCATCAGTAAGGGGTATGACACCCAGAAACTACAAAATAAGATATATCTCATCTGTTAGTTGTCCTCTGACCTGGTTTGCTACTACTTGTATGCAAGTGGAGTGGAGTAAGTTTCCCTTAGTTACTGAGACTATACTAACTGCATTCTGATGCAAAAATAAAAAAAAATCAGATAATTGCTTGTATTGCAGAAGGAGGGGTTAGCCCAGGGCTCCATTCCTGCTAGGACTACAACTGTGTACATATTTATTTTCCAAGTTTATAAAAGTTGCTTTTCCACTAGAAAAGCAACTTGGTGATAATGTAACAGAACATTATCACCTATAACTGGTTCGGTCCCAGTCCACCTCGGCCAGATTAGTTTCCCATTAGCAAATCCGGCTCTGCACCAACATTCAGTTGAAATATCAAAGCCACACTGCCTGCTTGGCTCTTGCACACTCAACAGAAACTTATAATAGTAGACAACTTTGTCCACATGTGTCACATCCACGTCATACGAGACCATCTCTTTTGTTGTGACGTGTGAATCTGCTTGCTCCCTCTGACTAACATTTACGTCCACAGTGACTGGTCTGACTGGCAAGCCCATCCTGTCTCTGCCGTTTGTCTCTTTTGTGACCATCAATCAGAGACAATGGATCAGATTTATACACACATGAAGGTAAAGTACACTTATGAAAAATACAGAGATTTTAGAAAAGAAAAGAAACGGTGTATCCTTTTTTCATTAGCAGTTTGTTGAGCACAATTGTGATCGCGTCTCTTATTCTGTTGGGTTATTTTTGTAGGACTCCCATGGTTTTGATCTTCAAAACCTAAAGATGGAGCTCAGTAAGTAAAATATGTGACAGAACATTATCACCAAGCAGCAGCTTTGTTGCCTTCACCCTAATTATCAGCTTGATTTAAAAACTATCAGATTCGATATACAGTCGGACCAAACATATTTGGACACTGCCCCAAATTAGCTTTTTTTACATGTTTACTGAAACATATTCAAGTTACGTCTATAGTGGACATGGACATAAAGTCCAGACTTTCTGTTTTCACTTGAGGGTATGAAGTGGATGAAGGCTGTTTAATTTCACCTCCTTAAAATGGTTTTGTGTTTTCCAAAATCCAATAATTATTTATTGTTTGTATGATAACAATATGAATTTCCAGTTAAGTTTTAAACTGGAGATTCTTAAAAAAAACAGACAGTTTAGTCAATTGCTAAATATGACCAGTGTCATTTTCGTCATCCTGTCCTGATGTCTCCTCTGTCAGACCTCAACTTCTACCAGCAGGTGAAGCTGGTCAACTTCATCCGGCGGCAAATCCACCAGAGCCGTTGCTATGGCTGCCAGAAGAAGTTTGATTCCAGAGCAGACATGATGGACCACATCATCTCTGAAGGGCACTTGATGAAACTGCCGGAGACGTCCACCTGGGACCAACCACAGTAAGTCCTACCAAGAGTGGAACATGACGCTTCATGATGCTTTTGTATTGAATCTGAGTAATCCTATCTTTAAGATAACATATCATTAAAGTTTGGTTCAAACTCAACTAAACTGTCTTCTGAATCTCTGATCTCCAGATATTATTTCCCAACATATGAGAATGATGCCCTCCTGTGTACACTGTCTGACAGCAATGACGATGAAGACAATGAGCCGCATCACAATGAGGACATACCTGTAATTGCAGAGGACATATCTGACTTGAGGGTTCTGAAACAGAACAGCGTCCTCAACCAACTCCTGAAGAACAGAGGCTGTTTCAGAAAAGACGATGCATAGACTTGTTTTTTTTCTTCTTTTTCTGGAGAGTCTATTTTGGATAAACTTATGCTCGAGCTCTTTATGATAACTGGACAAATGGCAACATAATTATCTACTATCAATATTGATTTTTCATCAGTAACATACTGTATGGTTTGTTCAATACTGCTTTGATACCCATTAAAATGTGCACAAGCACCACATTCTTTCAGTGGAGTAGAAAATATTGACTGCATAAATGTATCAGGGTTACAGTTGTTCATTGCTCCAAGACAAATGTCCACATTTGATTTGAATGTCCACATTTCCAATAATTGAAGTGGAATTCACATAGAAAATGAAGGACCAACTGGCTCAAAATAAGTCATAGCAGGTCTGGCAGAGCATACGGCATCTGACAGTGTTAGGGGGCTAAAACCAAGGCTGCTTGCAGTGACCCCCTCCTGATAGAAGAACTGAATCTCTTTTTTTTTTTTTTTGCAAGAGTTGAGGTGGGATGGTCACACACTTCCACAAAACACTGCCAGTCTCACAGTCCTCCAGCTCTTACTCTTCAGGAGCACCAAGTATGTCGGATAGTCAAAAGAGTACACCCAAAAAAATCACCTGGATCGGAAGAAGTATTTGGGAAAGTAGTGAAAGCCTGTGCTTACCAGCGGAGTACAAAGCAGCCGGGATGAGAATCAGCGCCTCCAAATCCAAGGCCCGGGTCTTGAGCTGGAGAAAGTAAAGGGCCTTCACCAGGTCGGGAAGGATGTCCTGTCCCAAGTGGAGGAGTTCAAGTATCTAGAGATCTTGTTCACAAATGTGGGAAAAATGGAACAAGAGATTGACAGGCGGATTGGCGCAGCGTCTGCAGTGCAGTTGGTCGTGGTGAAGAGAGCTGAGCCAAAAAGTGAAGCTCTTGAATTACTGGTCTATCTATGGTCATGAGCTTTGGGTCATGACCGAAAGAACGAGATCGCGAATACAAGTGGCCGAAATGGGTTTCCTCCACAGGGTGTCTGGGCTCTCCTTTAGAGGTAGGGTGAGAAGCTCGGTCTCCTGGGAGGGATTCAGAGTAGAGCCGCTGCTCCTGCACATTGAGAGGAGCCAGTTGAGGTGGCTCGGATATCTGGTCAGGATGCCTCCTGGACGCCTCTTTGGTGAGGTGTTCCGGCCCCATCCCATTGGAAGGAGGCCCAGAAACAGACCCAGGACACGCTGGAGGGACCATGTTTCTCAGTTGGCCTGGTAATGCTTTAGGGTTTCCCCAGAAGAGCTGGCCCAAGTGGCTGGGGAGAGGGAAGTCTGGGCCTCCCTTCTTAGGCTGCCACCCCACAACCCAACTCTGGATAAGTGGAAGAATATGGATGGATGGATGGATTTTATTCATATTTTGAATTGATTCCTGTGCCATTTTGGTTTCCACAAAACTCTGAGTCAACCAATCCAGAGGAAAGTCATATGGCATGTCATCCATAAAGAGGATGACATGCCTTTCTAATGAACAGGAGCGAAAGAAGACTGGATCCCAGAGGATCCTGTGGGGGTTCCTACTGTAAGACAGCGCCTCCTACAGCCGTGAGGTCTGATGGAGGCACAAATGATGCGTGTGGTTCATTAGAGTGTTCTGTGAAACCCTAATGATGGTGGTACAAAGGTATGCCTTTGTATACTTTTATAAAAGTGTATTTTTTCAATTTGTAAGGTTTCACTACATTTTCCTGACAGTATAACAAGACAGATAATCTATGATGAGCCAGAGAAGCTGGACGTTTTTTTTCAAAGTTGTCCTACTGTCATTAGCAGAATTCAAACACACCTCTCCCAGTCAGAAACAACCAAAGCTAGGACTGTCTTAGCAATGTCAATAACACCCGTGTACGCGCTGCTCTGACATGGTGAAGGCCTGTCAGAATGTGCTATATTAGAAAATGAACAGTTTGACCTTAGATTTAAAATTTTTAAAGGCACGTTCTTTTTTAGAGGTTGCATTTTTTTCCACACAGTCTTCCACTATTGACATATGTGTATTATTTGATAACCATAATACATACCCTACTACTGTATTTTGTCCATTAGGTGTTACAACTCAATGAGTAATCGTAAAAACTATGTACAGTCATTTTGTGATCAGAATTTGCTGCTAATCATAGTAACACAAAGCAGAAACTGAAATCCTGACAGAAATGATCCATTGTTTAATGTTAATCTTGCATCATTTAGCTTAGAAAAGTCATTTTAATGCTTTTCACAAAACTATATTTTATGTACATGAATAATTGCTGTACACCAAAATCATTTTATTGGGTATTTACAGACTGTAGACTGGACTGTCCTGACGGTCACATGACACTGATCAGTCAGATAAAAGCTTTACTGGCAAGTCTGTCATTCATGTAGCTGGAGGTCTTGTTGTCTTGCAGCAGTGTTTTGGTGACATCATAGAGATTCTGCTGGTAGGCCAGTCTGTAGCGGGTGTACACATCATCACAGTGACTGAGGAGACGCTTCACATTGGAACAGACACTGCTGGGGACACTGTCCAGCCTGGAATGACACACACAACAACCTTCAGAGTTACGGAAGACATAATGTCAAAAACCAGTCTTAGACATGTATTTTGACAAAAGCTGGGGAAGAAAACCCACTATGGCTTACTTTCTGAAAATGTCTTCAAATAGGGTGGAGGTGAGAGGACGATGGCATTTCAGCTCCTCAAGGTAAGCAAAGTGTCCTTTCAGAACCACTTTCTGATACAAAATCTCAGCCCAGTCTGGACTGTAGCTGTACGCTTCTGCGACAACAAACACCTGAGACACAGGAAGCAGTATGAGAGCCCCCGTGGGCCAAAACTTACAATTGTGCTTACGTACCTACATATACTCTCACACAAACACCATCAAACTCTCTCACATATAGAATCAAGCTCTTTTACATATTACTTAGAACATGCTTTCAGAGCCACCTGTGTTATTGGAATTTAAGGAGGCATGGCAGAAAGCAGATTTAGAGAGCAGAGGGATGCTGCACACCTGGTAACACTGTGGCAGAGCCATGATGGCACTGTGCATCTCTGCAGGCTTGAGGTTGATGATGCGTAGGTTGGATCCCTGGTTCAACAAGTGGAGCTGAAGAGTGATCAGTTTGGCTGCACGGACACAACGACCAGCCTGATGCACACAGGAGTCCTGGTAGGGACACACAGCCGCAAACAATGAAAATGTATCATGTGCCATGAAGTTATTCTTAGGTGTAGAAAAGAGAGTGGAAGTACCTTGGAGAAACTTTCTGCAGCATCCTTTAGCAGACCCAACACCTTGACCAATGAGTTCTTAAGATCAGGAGTTACAACTGTATAACAAATTCAACGAGAGTGAAACTTATTCTGCAAACACAGCAGGTAATCTGTAACGTTTGATTTTGCTCTGCTCACCCCAGTCCTGAGATTCAATCATCTTCAGCTGTGTCCTGGCAGCTATTTCATGGTTTTCTCCAATTTCCCTTCTCATGCTGAAACACAGCGCCACCATGTTGTGCTTCTCACTGTCAGCAGGGAGGCAGCGTTTGATGTAATCCAGCAGAGAAGTCTTCAAACTAGAGCTCTGCAAAAAAGAAGGGAATAAATGAATGGTGGGGTTGATATGTTGGGGAGGAACAAGCTCTGGCTGCTCATAGAATTATAAACAGAACTTAAAACTAAATTAAAGTTGCTAAGTCAAAACAGTTAAAATATTTCCTTGTATGCATTTAAATCTTTGTGTGTGTGTGTGTGGGGGTGGGCGTGGTTGTGTGTGTGTGCGCATGTCAGACCTGTCCTATGTCTCTGTCCACCTTCTTTCTCAGTAGCATCTCAAAACAATGGTTCTGATGGAGCAAATCGAAGATGTACGTCATCTCATTGTACCTGCCGATACCCGTCAGCAGACGCACCTAAACACACACAAATACATTACACACACAGACAAAAACACCAAGTTGTGTTCGAATCAAGGGAATTACAAACAATCCTGAATATCTATGTAATGAGATTGTTGTACAACAACAGAGGGTCTTAAGTCAGAGGCTAGAACTGCTGTAATATTCTGCATTCCCACAAGCCATCACCATCAACAACTAAAGAAATTTGGATGAGTTACAATATATGTAACTCATACAAAATAATTTATTCAGTCAAACAAAGCTACATATCTGGGCAGGCTGCTCTGTTATTAAAAAATATGTTGATGGCACAAAGGTTTCTGGCTGATCACCACCACAGTAGACAAATTTATAGCCCTCTGCATTTTATTTTGGTTATAAAGTCAGTATCTCACTCTGAACACCAGTGTTTTACTACACAAAAACAATCTCACCACCTGTTGCTTGTCTCAACTTCACCTGAAGCCCCAGAACAATACGAGCACAACCAAAATAAGAAGAAACAAGTAAACACAAGAACAAGTCACCAGTCACAGAGACACCTCCAAGCCACACACTCAACAGGTCTCAACTCTGGAAGATACTGTCATGTTTTTTATAAAACCCTCATTGTGGAGAAGGAGATCTGAGGTACAAGTGAATGAATAATTTAGTTTGCAGTTGAACACTGAGGGCTCACCAGCAGGTTGTAGTGCTCTCCTGGAGCCAGGTAGGTGTGGCTGAGATGACGAGCAGCTTGGAGAACCCGAACAATTCCCTCCATGTTACAAGTGAGACTGAAACAGCTGTGAGCCACAATCAGCAGCTCCACAACTAAGCAGGACAAGCAAGGAGGACAGGCGAAAAAGTGCTTTACTTAGTCATGTGTAGTGATACATACAAATATTTCATTGCAATGAAACTAAATGATATCTAGTTGATAGTAGTTGAGTTCAGTTATGTTTGTAGGATTTTTCCATACTGGAGTTCAGGTCCCTCAGTGGAATAGTGTTGAGGTTTTCCAGCAGTTTGAGGCCCACCATGTTTGGATCTTCACACAGTCTGATCAGTTGCATCAGTGACTCCTGCCCCTCTAATGGTCTGAAAATCAACCTTTCTCCTGGTTGAAACATGCACAGAATAAACTGAGAAAATGGCAAAGGGACAAATAATATTTGATGTAAGCGTTAGCTCTGCTCTCACCGGGCTGCAGCTCCTGGGTTGCTGCCAGCAGGCCTTGAACCACAGCGTTGGAGACCAGCTCAGCCACACTGTCAGCACTAAGACCCTGAGTTTTGATGAAGGTCTTGGCCATCCTGAACCGATCTGGTTGCACTAACAGCAGCAGCTTCTCTAACACAGAATGAGGCTCCTCTCTGCTGATATGACTGAAGGGGCACTGCAGTTCCTAAGGAAGCAACCAGAAAAAAAAACAGAAGGTATTGAACAAAACCAAAAACACTGCTCTGTTTTGCAGTTGAAGTCATGACATACAGTACTGATGTATAAAAGATGCAAGGTTCAGAAGTCTATGCAAAACCCACTCAGCACAAGTCTACTTTGTAAATTCCACTTTTGCAAAAACGAAAGGTTAACCTTGTAAATATGTTCTTTGCATGTCTTAATCTATGAATCTGTGTTAAATCTTCAAAAGACCACAATCTCTAGGAGACATGTTCCATATTCTACACAGAACACAATGGAAGCTGGAAAACACAGATGAGTTTTTGTTGGGTTTCATGTATCAGATCACATAGAGTACGCTGCTTTAAGACAATGTTCTTAGTTTTTCTTAGTTTAGTCGCTTTTGGTGCTTTTCTCAGAACAGAATTGAAATGTTCAAATCAGGTGTTACTTGTGCACAACAAAAAAGCAGTTTCTTATTTCTTCCAACAAGTTGTGAGTGCTTTTGTGCATCCATGCAATTATGTACAATTCTCTGCTTTACCCTACATGTTCAATTGCTTTTGACATGATGGTCATTATGTATTATATGAATTGTCTGAACCTCTACAACATTTAAGCATAATTTCATTGCTTAATTCTTAACATGCAAAACGCTCAAACAGGTAATCACAATATGTCAAGCATAGTTCTATACATTTCCTCCTGTACTTTCTCTTGACGTCACTAGTTTTTACTCTGAGCTGCTTCCAGATATTCTTCAATAATTTTCAGTCTCCCTTTTTTCTGATGATGGATGATTTTTATTTGCTGGCACCTTTCAAGACACCCAAGGGCACTTCACAATTAAAAAAAGGCAATGCAAGAGTATTGTGTATGAGTGACTAAAAATGAGAACAAATGTAGAAGAATAAATAAATAAATGAAAGATTACAATGATAAGGCCAATTTGAACAAATTTATTTTGAGTTATGACTTGAAAGTATGAAGTTGGTGATCCAGGGTTAGTCATTAGGGAAGCTGCTCTGGTAGGGGTGGTTGGTGTCCATACATAGCTTTATACAGTTGGACACAGTCATGACACTGGCATCCTCTCAATGTGGCTGGCACAGAGCATCCCAGTCAGTAACCTCAAAACAACCTTGCAAGGCTCCTCCAGCTTCCTGTGACCATCTTCTCACAGTTCTCTCTGTTAGAAATGTTTTTATGAAAATCACAAGATTTCCAGGAGCCTTGATTGATCAGTTACATGTTTTTGTCAGTTTGAAGCTTGTAAGTACATTCCAGGAATATACATGTACTGCAGCAAGACAGAGCAATAAACAACCAAGTTGTGGAAAAAATAAGTGCTGACCAGCAGCTGAAAGGTGATGGTTAATGGTCTGTACTTGTACAGAACTTTATATAATCCAGAGGACGTCAAACACAACATTCAGTCAGTCACCCATTCACACTCTGATCGTGGTAAGCTACATTGTACCACAGCTGCTTCGAGGAGGTTTGACAGAAGCAGATATGACAGAAAATTAAGAAAAATACCACAGCAACATAGAAATGTGTAAATTTGTACTGATGAAAGGGTGCAGACCTTGGAGAGCTGGTAGAGGCTGAGGACTTGTTTGCAGTAGCTGCTCCCATGGCGACACTGATCCACCCGTTTCTGGATCTGGACAGTGACTGCATCTTCATGGAGGGGCACCATCACAAATGAGGACAGACTGCTGAGAGAGGGGGCTGGATGGGCAAGAGAAGAAAATTACATAAAGGACCAACAAGGGAAAGGATTTTAGAGAAGATGTTAAAGAAGAACATACACGGGGTTAGAGCCTTAGTTTCTGCGGGTTCTGAGGTCTGGCCTTGTGGTTCCGGTACCAAGACTCCACATGCCAGAGCATGGCAGCACAGGACCAACCATACATCTGGATTGTGCATGTTGAAATAGCGGCAAACACGACTGGCTTCATGTATACTACCCTTATCTAGTAACTGGTCAATAAGTATTGCCAAAACTCTTCTCTCTTCAAAACTTAAATCTGATTCTGTATCCAACTCCTCAGGTTTTTCTGGGAATCCCTCCAGACTCAGGTACTTCTCCATATTCAGGTCTGCGATGTTAGAGAATGAAAACTCCTTCACAAACATCTCATATTCATTAGTTTCAGGTGTGATTGCTGGTGACAGCAGGTTAAACATGCTCTTTTCCTCTGCTGTAGTTGTCAGAATGTGCTTCTGGACCTGGCAGAGCCACAGCTTCTTCTCCAGCCTCTGTAGCTCATCCACAGGAACAGGAGTTTGCAAAGAAAGCCAGTGAGCTGTGAGCTGGAGCAGCAAGCAGCACTCCTGGATGTCCAGAACATTTGTCCGAGCCTGGTCACCATCTGGGCTGGCGGCAGCCTCAGACTGAGATAAAAAGAACTGCGCAGCTGACTCTGGGTCAGTGCTGTCAGCCATCAGTCGCCTGTGGCACTTCTTCCAGAAGGCCACTCGGGTCTCCAAACGTCTCCACCGCCACTTGCTCTTGTGGAAGTTTACCTCCTGAAGCAGCTGCAGGGAAGACAGATACAGAACACAATGCATCAATTCATCCATCCTCAAGTTATATTGTCAAAACTCTAAATACAGTAATCCCCCAAATAAGCTACATGAATGACTGCCAGAACATTCTAGTCGCAGTTAGAGCGTCTCAGAATTGTAGTTTTTAATCCAGAGCAGACTCTCAATGTTGTGTAAAATTGGGTGGACTAGTCCTTGAGCCATTTACCGAATCGGAAACAATAAACAGAAGCTAACTTTAGCTTCATAAACAAAACAAAGAGTTTAAGGCTTTATGTGTGAAGGTATCACACATAATATGTCAAAGAAATTAATTCTATGATGCTTGGGACACAAGTCTCTACTCAGTGTGATGTGATTTGTTCTTTGTTCGACTCCCCCTAGTGGTCTGGAGCATTCTGTTTTGTGAATCGAGTTTGTAGCTGTTTTTATTTCCCCCTCGCTCCTTTTTCCTGTGATTGCAGTGTTTTATTTGTCAATGATGCCTTTTTTTGTTTGCATTAATTTTTTGACTGAAAGTTTTTGCTTCCATTTTTGTTATTGCAGCATTTTTTTTCTTTTTGTTTGCAGCGCTTTTGCTTTGATTTTTTTTTTTACATGTGTTGGTAGATCGTCTTGCCTTTCACAGTGTGTTTGGACCTGTGGGCCACTGTAGTTAGGACAAACTATCTTAAGGGAAGCAATTGTAAAATCTGGAACATTTTTAACCCACTGGAGGTGAGAGTGGATGATGTTCATAGGATTTCTTTGATTATTTAGTAAGTACATTTTCTTACTAAATAAGAAGATGTACAGCACGCTACAGATGTGTGCTGTAGCATAAAACATAAAGTAGCATGTGAGCATGAAAACGTTCTCATGGACAAGTCACCAGACAGAAAAGGTACTAGAAGAAGAGACCGGGAAAAATTAGATAGTAAGTTTTCTATTGAGTAGACTAGGAAGTTGTCCTCGTGTGGAGGAGAAACAACATGATATCTGAAAGCCAAACAAGAGTCTGGTAGAGATAGCTCACAGTATAAAGTGCTCTGCAATGTCTTTAGTATTAATAACCAGAAGTAGTAACTGTCTGACTTTTCTCTCTGGGCCTAATTTTGGTCCATCCTTCCTTCATTTTAAACATAACTCTAGAAACTAAAGCATAAGGTTGAACCTTGTGTGACCTGATGGTTCAGACCTGGCTCATGAGGAGGCGGTGGACAGGCAGACCAGCCAGCACTGCCACCTGTCTGGCCCGGCTGTACTGTCCTCCAGTTTGCAAAGCATCCACTATCAGCTGAAACTCCTCCTGCTGGACGGAGGGGGAAATGCACTGCAGCAGGCTCTGGGACAGAGTGACACCTGATCCTTGCAGCAACTGACTCAGCTGGCTCAACTTCCTGAAGTCTGGACCTGGAAACACAAACAGGAATTACATCCACACACACACACACACAGACACACAAGGGGTATACTCAGAAGATATTGTCTTTTTCAAAGTTTTGTTCATCAGTATTTTCAGAGCATGTTTAAAGTTTCTTAGCTTCCGAAAGTTATTTGAGCAGACTGTCCTGTGCAACCTAAGGATCATTCTAAATCTATACATTTCAGTGACTTAATTACAGTGTTTTGTGAGACAAAACACTGTAATTACATATAGACTGATGTTTATGAGCCTTTATTTTTGCTAATTATGATGATTCTCAATAAAAGTAAGACTCTCCTAGCATGAAAACATGACATTCAAGCTCTCTGGAACATTGTTGAACAAAGAAACAGTTTATGAATGATGTGAAGGAAAATAAAGCAAAAACAGAAGAAATCTGGTGCAAACTTTTTTTTCATCCAAGCCCTGGCCATATAAAAACAAATTAAAACCACAGTAAGAGATGTATGTTGTGATCACTTTGTGAGGCAACATCTCACCATTGGATTTGAGAAGTTTGTCAACATCAGCCAGGAGCTGCAGCAGCTGGTGAAGGTCGTACTGGGAGGAGCAGCGCAGCAGCATGGTGAGGAGCAGCACTGAGGCCTGGCTCTCCACCCACTGCAGAGGAAGGCCGCCTGCAGCGGCACGACCACCGTTTCTGAGCTACACCCAAGGAAACAGATCAGTGTCAGTCTCTCTTCTTTTAGCTCTTTTCATTTTCAGCTCAGTCACGTTTCTTAGCCCACCATCCGCTCCCTTTGCTCTCTCTTGGCTACCACAGTACTGTTCTACAGTGTATAAACACATGTCATAAAGGGATGCTGACCTATTAAAAAAAAATCCCAAAAACATAACAGATGCAAGAATTATAGGTGCAATTAAGCTCATCATATTCCGAGACCCAATTATAACCTCTAACACTCATTGATAACTCATTGTTGTGTGGAATTTAACCTTCAGTATTTATCAAAAATCCCAATCTACTTGAAATGCACATGAAGACAAAGTCATTTCAAAATACCCCTTGAAATAAATGCATCATTTTATTACCTTGGCAGAGAAATAAAAACACAGGAAGAACAGACTGCTTTTCCCAGCCTGAACTTTATGTTCATTTGGTTCTGATATGACCCACAGTTCAAGTCATTGTCTGCAGTAGTCACTCTTAAAGACATTTATTATTATAACGCTACATCTAATATCAACATATTGTTCTGAGCAGAAAGAGAAAGATTTTTAAAACTGTTTAAACTGTATTTCTGGAAAGAATTATTTTTTTTTACATTGCATTAAAATGTAGTCAATAGTCAGACTTACAGCAATAAGTGTCCTCTGAAAGTCCAACAACTTTGTCTTGGCCTCAGTGAATTTTCTGTAATCGTAACACAACTCGAACATTCTCAGCACCAACACCAGGGGGCAGTCCTGAGAAAAAAAGTGTTTGTTATTGACAATACTGATTGTTTTTCTTGGCTAGAATGAACATTACTATAAATCTAGGACGCACTCTGCAAAAACACACAATCTTACCAAGTATTTTTGTCTGTTTTCTAGTGCAAATATCTTAGTGCACTTGAATTAAGACAAAACTAATTTAAAAGTAACTTATCAGCAGGATATAGAAACTTGTTTTAAGTTAATAATTTCTTAAAAATTGGTGAAAATTGGCAGATTATTTCACTTATAACACAGGGAAATTGTCTTATAAGTAGATTTATCTGCTAATGGAACAAGTATTTTTTCACTAATATTAAGGAATTATTTACTTAAAACAAACTTCTATATCTTGCTGAACAGATACAGATAGCTAATTTTCACTTATTTCAAGTGTAATAAGGAATTTGCAGTAGAAGCGAGAATAAAAATACCTGGTAAAAAATGTTTGTTTTTGCAGTGTGTAGGTCAGTGTTACCTGCTGAAAAAGCTCAAATCCTCGCAGGAGGACCCGGATGTGACCCTGCCTCAGCAACGTCTTCCAGATGATTGACAGGTCATGGAGGGTCCATTCATGGTCCTGGGGGGCTTCAGCGAGGTGTGAAGTGGCCTCTTCTGTTGTTGTGTCAACGACAGAGGTCAGCATCCACACACACAGACATGACAGCAGATCTGTTCCCTGTCAGTTACATGGGAAGAAAGATCAGAGTTAAGATTCTGTCTAAGACCAGGTATTATCTTCTTCATAACACAAAATGTGCCAAACTTATGGAGACACAGATAGGCACCGTTTGTAGTAACTCAATGTATTTACTATTGGTATAACATAGCCGTTATGGCAACAAATGAAACGACTTAAATATAACTTGACATGTAGTTGTTTGTTCTGGCCAGATAATGATCTGAATACCAAAACTAAACAGGGATTGTACAATGTAGTTTGATCATTTACCTGCAGACAGGCAGCAAGTACCGCCAGCATCGGGCAGTGTTGAACTATTGCCTCATGTAGGAGAAACCTCCATGACACTTGCTTCTCCTGGCTCTGCAGCAGCACCTGGAACAGCTCCCCGCCGAGTTCAGAGCCCCCAGAGGTCACGTCTGTTTTCAGGAAGCCCAACTGTTCCTGAGGGTCTCGGCTCCTCCGATTGTGAACCTGCAGGTCTTGAAATGCGAGGCTTAGGTGAGCCTGCAAGACGGGGTCAAAGAGACCTACCAGTGACCTCACCTGGAAAAACAAAATTGAAAGACTCATAGATGATTTGAAAAAAAAACAAACAAACATCATAAGCTCAAGGAACAAAGTTTACCATCACTAGGGATAAATTCTCAAGCATTTTTTCCCCCCCACACACACGTGTGTGTGTAACTATGAATGAGGATTTTGCTAAATAATTTTGTTAAGATTATTTTTAAGAGAAAGTACACAATATGTCAAACTATTTGACCAGGTGAGAGAAAAAAATGTTGATTTCATCAGTGAAATTAAGTTTACTCTTGTTATATAGGTATGTAACGAAATAAAAATGTTCTATCAATTTTCTATCTAATTATACCATCTAATAATTAGATTGTAACTGATTTACTTTAGAGAAATCTGATCTTCTGACTAAATTGATGACATTATCAGTTAATATTTCTCATCCAAAAAGATTTTTTTTAACAAAGAGTTTTAATGAAATGTTATAAACTTGGATTCCTGTGTATTGCATAATAAACACTGATAAGGGTAAGTACATGTGAATTGAACATTTCGTCTTCATTGTGTAAAATTCTCCGTCTCTTTTCTGTCCTCCTGCTCGTCAATCATTGATCAGATTCTCAGGAAGCCGATCCAGATGTGAGAACAAGTCATGCATTTTGATGCTCATGTTGCTCCATAGTTCAGAGAGTTGACCTGATTGGGCAAAACTAATGTGATTTTTGGATTCAGCTCATCAAAATGACCCTAAAAGAGTTGAAAAACCCCAGACAATGTTTTTGGCTGTTGACATTGCTTTTTTGACTGCGTCATTGTCTGAAAGTGTTTTAGAGCAAGTTTTAATGTGTGTTGCTTTTATCTTGGTAATTATATTACTGCTGTTGGCCAGGTCTCCTTTGTAAATGTATATCTCTGATCTCAATGGAACTAACCTAGTTAAATAAAGATTTAATCAAATAATTAAAGAAATAGGCACAAATTATATTATTCAAATAAATGGAAATAAGTAACATTTCTTAAAAAGATGGAGTGTGTCCTGTGTGTGCTCACCTGCTGGGGTGGGAAACTGTGCAGCTGGACAAACATTAAAAAGAGTACAAATTGTCTGTCCTCGGCACAGTGGCTGGGATAAATCAGACTGAGCTCCAGGCTGTGGAGCTGACAGAACTGAATAGGTAAGGCCCACTCCTGAGCCGCCTCGAACGACGACCTGAGAAAACAACACACAATACTGAGAAGGAGCGTCTGAACATAAGACCTCAGAATTACATCTGTCTGACATTCAGCTGCAAGTAGTTTCATTTTTCATGGCATCACATCAGGCTGGTCTGGCTAACACTGCTGTGGGACAGTAAAAAAACAAGGTGTGGGATTCTGCTCTCATCCTCGATGTGTCCTCACCACACACTTCTGCAACTAAAGTTATCCACCAGGTACACCTCTCTAAAGCTAAACTGGTGCATTTAACCAAACGTGGACCCAACATGTGACAGGGGCAGCAGTTCACCTGCTACATAAATCCACATGTTTTGGTCTTGTCCTTCTCCAGCTAATTTATAGACACCAGCCTTCTGTACTATATCTGACGTCTTGCACTGTGAGATCAAGTCAAACCCTTTCTCCGCCATCTTTGGCGTCAAAGAATTCTCTCACTTTCATCATTAATTGCCAGGAGAGCTGTCTTATGTCTTATTAAGATGGAAAGACCCTGATCCCCCTTTACATTCACACTGGATAAAGGATATTATGTTTTCTATGGACTTACAAAAAATAACCTTCACTGTCTGAAGTTATTCTTATTTATTTGACCTCAGTTTAGTTTTGTGTGGCTGTGTCTGCTGTCTGGGGTTAAAATCTGCTCAAATTTTATTGCTATTTTCTGTAGTGTATTTTTCAATATGTTTCTAATAATCAATAAAAAGACATCTGAAAGGAAATATGCATGTTAATCTGACATTTAAGAATTAATATTATCTTAAGTCAGTTAAAATGACTCTTCCGAATAAATTCATTATATGAAACATGAACATTTATTCAACTTCAAGAACAGATTGCTCTGAGGTGAACAGCAGGTACTTCAGAAATTAATTATCCAATTCAATGCATTATGCACATAGACAAAAATGAATACACATAAACTAAGTGTTACTGGATGATAAAGGGCGGTAGATTGTAAATTGTAAATGTGAAAGCAGGTAGGCTAACCTGCTGATCCCCCTCTGCTCCAGACTGTCTGCCACTGCAGCCTCCAGGTAACAAAGCAGCTCTGCTGCGGCTCCCGGCTCTCCTTTCACCAGCTTTACTGCTTTAGACACTGAAACAGAACCGGAAAGGAGTTTACTGTGTTCACTTGGACCGTAGAGATGCTGTGTTGGACTGGCATATGTCTTAGTGTTGTTTACTTAATGTTCGCAGATTCTGCGTTGGTGTGAGCCTGTCGAGTTGGTTCCAGTGCTGAAGGATGGTGTTCAAGGCTCTGATGTCGACTCTCAGCTTCAGGCTGCAGATTCCCAGCAGCTCACAGAAACATACAGCAGATGATGTCACAGACGGCTTATTGAAACACTTCAGAGCCAATCTGTACACCTGCAGCCAGGCCTTCTGGAGCCTGAAACACACGCATGCAAAAGAATTATGCAGCTTGTCAGAAACATTGGTGCCATCGTGCCTGCTCTAGTAACCATCTCAATAAACTGATAATAAAAGCTGACGTCAGATGTACTTACAGCAACTGCACGTCACTGCAGACCCCCAACTGCTGGATAAGAAAGTTTCCATATGCAAAAGATGGTCGGCCATGATAGATGTAGTAAAGAAAGTCCAGGTTTTCTACTATAGCGAATTTGCCAACCAGATGAGAGCTAGAAAAATGTGGCAGTTCGGATGTTTCTGCAGAAGATAAATAAATCATCAGTTTTACTTTGTATTAAATGGATAGTTTGGCTCTATTTAATAATCTTTTCATTTTTTTACATGTGCCTATAATAGCTCTTGAAAAACGAACTTCTTACCAGTGCAGTTCAGAGGGTTTGCAGTCTGCCAACTAAAGAGCCTGGATGGGTCAAGAGGGTGAAGCGACTAGGATAGAACACCATTAAGGATTACTATGGTACACATTAAGAGATAATCAGCTTTTACAATGTGATATCACATGTTATTTTAACTTTTCCACAAACTATATTTCTTTGTTAAATGCTGAAGTAATCTACTATAGATTACTTCAGCATTTTTTATTTCATAAAGGTTTGTGTGTGTACCTGGAGAAGGTGATAAATGGAGATGTCAGAGGATGAGCCATTCCCAGATGGGAAGAGGGCGGCTCTCAGCTTGTAATGAGGGGCCAGCGCCATCTTCAGGAGCTGGGGGTCAACAGTCCCCTCCAAACCTGTTGAACTCTGTCCCTGAGCCACCACCTATGCATAACAGCACAGTGCTTTTCAGTGGTAAAATATTTAGCAGATAATGTGACTACTAAAAAAAAAAAAAAAAAATGAAAAAAGAAAGGGATTAAAAAACGCAATTGACTGAAACTGACAATTGGGGCAGACGATGGTCAGGCAGCCCACCTTGTTAACTTAAATTGATCAAAGCAAAATTATAATAAACAAAGAAACTGAACACGGCACAAATGGCCAGAAAACAACAACTTACTGTCAGCAGGATTTTAGGTTACACTCAATATCTGTCTTTAAGGACAAAAGACTTCAGAACATTCATATGTTGGAGCATACACAGTGACAGAAGCCAGGTACGTTTTGTTTAGACTTCATCTATATTACCAGCCCATGTTCTTTGCTTTGTATTTGTGTTTTAGTTTTCATAATGAGCGATAAAATCCATTGCATCTATGTTGATGAAAGATGTTGAAATTAGCAGCGCACCGATACGTTCATGTGAAGCCGATCTTATCCACCTCAGCAAAGGTCTAAAAACCAACCGCTGTGCCCTTTTGCTTTGCTGTGACAGAACTTTGACCCCGTACACCAAGTCATGTCTGCATGTTTGCAGTTAACATTAATCACTCCACTGTTACCAACTCGGCAACTTTTTTGCCATATATAGCAACAAAAGAGATCTGTATCGGCCAAAATCAGAGTCGGCCAGATCTTAAAAAAGATCTGGCTGATCGCCGATCTTTTTTAAAGATCGGCGATCAGCCAGAAAACCGCAACCAGCACCACTGTGAGTGATCTGAAAGGTCCTAATGAAATAAACATGTTATTACAACTATTCATTTTCCTGTAGTTGTGTGCATATTAATATATACACACCATATATAACATTTTGTTTATATTGCATTATTATATAACAGCGATATTTTGCGATTATCTGTTAAAATTATCTGTTTTTTTTCTATAATAATTTAGGTTGCAGCTTTAAGAAATAAGATAAGATAAGTTAAGGGAAGAAGTTTTGATTAGCTGAGGCATTTTTACCTTATCAATTCCACCATGAGCAAACATGATGGAAGCCAGCGCCAGCAGGCTGTGTCCCTCAAACAGTAAGCTGTTCAGAGAGGCCTGGCTGCCAGGTAGCAGCACCTGAGCGCTGGTCAGACTCGCCTGGAACACGGCTTCTGGTTCTGCAAACACAGAGAGAGAAAGACAGAAAATGTACGGCCATGAAATTTCTTTAGAAATTGTTTTTCCTGATATTTAATTTTTGAGTCACGTTGTGGCTAAAGACACATGAGAAAGGTTTGTTGCATTCTTAACTGCAATAGTGACATGAATGTAGTTTTCAATATGTGGAAAACAGATTTCCAAACATTTATTTGCTCATGTATCATTTTTTTGTTTTTATAATCATGACCTATGAAGAGAAGTTTGTTCCTATGAGTGCAGCACATCCACTGTGGGTACCTGACAGGTCTCTGGTTATCTCCTGGGTCTTTACCATCATCTCAAACCAGGGCTGACTCCCCAACAGGTTCTGATCGGTAAGGAGGGGGCAGTTTCTGGGCGTCAGTCTGCAGAAAGGTGATGCTTTGCATAATAACATGTGTTGAATCAGTACAGACGTCAAACTACACAGCAGTTCCGTACCTGTAGTGCTCCAGGTAGGTATAAAGCAGGTACTGAAGATTACGCTCCAGGCACAATGCAATGAAGACACTGTGTAGGTTAAGGCCGACAGGGGAGCAATACTGAGATATGGGGGGGGGTGATGTCATCAACCCAGCACCCTGAGCTAGTCGCCATAGCAGCTGCTCCAAGTCTGACATTTCATCTGGGATAAACACACCCTTCCTGTGGTGGCAGGAGGCATTAATAGTTAAATGAGGCAGAATGTTTGGGGATGAAATGATCTACAGCTTGAAACTCAAATTTTGACAAAGGGGAAAACAACACAGGAAAACTGCTCAATAACAACTTAAACCACTTTTTTCTCAGTGTATGTTTCAGAATTCAACACAAAAAAACACTCAAAACTTTCCAACTCAAAGAAAGGAACATTCAGTTCATTACAGTTTATCATTTTAGGCTTGATGTTTATTTTGTGATTATCATCATTGTGGTAGATTAGCTAATTTAAACATCTGCTCTACTGATGATCTGTCAGAGTTGGTGAGTGAGTCACTTTTTTGTTACTTTGTAGCTGTCACTAAAATAAGCAATGAACAGAAGGAGGTGTGGACATGAAGCCTACTGCTGTGTGTGATGTGAACTAGAGGTGGCTCTATGACATCATTGCTTTCCAAAAGAATATCTATATGAAAATGCAAAAAATGTAAACTGTCCTGATCTGTGTGTATACTTTTCTTCAGAAAATTTAAATATTGTTAACAACATCCACTAGAAAAAAAAAAGACATTTTGGGTTCCCCCCCTAATAAATGTTCCTCCAGGCTGCTATCCCACACCCCAACATATGATCAAAACAGGCCAAACACAGGCATTGGGTGTGTGAGTGTGTGTGTTTATGGGTGAATTTATTTGTTTGTTTTTTTCAACAAATTTAACTTAAAACACAAGGATCTAATGACAAAGTAAATGGTTGAAATAAGCTTCTATACCTCGCTAGAAGGTCCAAGATGTTCTCCTTGAAGTAGATGCTGCACACTGTGTTATTGTTGACCATCTCAGGAGTTAGGTCAGGCCAACAGGGGGAGCCGAAGGTCCTTTGATTGTGAATCCAGTCAACCACCTTCTGATGGTGGTGAAAAGCAGTCAGGTAATGCCACAACACTGCAGGGTCACAGCAGCTCAGCTCTGATAAAAGAGACAGATGTTTGTTGTGCGTCTGTACGCTGCAGGGCCACAGAACCATTCTAGTTTTGTTTGGACTTGGAGCCTGACCTATGTGCTGCAGCCTGGATAGGCGAACAGCCGTCTGGCAGCTCTGATCCCAGGTCTTCACCCAGTCCAGTCGGAGGTTCAGCCAGAGTTCTCCCTCCTCCTCAGAACTCTGTCTCACCAATTCCTTCAGCACCTCTTCACCATCTAGCTCCTTATGAACCATCTGAGGTAACCTGGAACATGTTTGTTTTACAAAGGTCAAAACACAGACTTCATCTATATCAACACTGACAATGTCAATTTAATCCATCAGAAATTCTTCTATAATTTCCAAAGAAAATATTGTGTACATTTTAGGGTGATCAAATTTCAAAGTGTGAAATAAATGAACTTGGTGTCAAAAAAAACTAATATGTATAAGAATAAAGAAATGAAAACTTTCACCATAAACCACAGAGGTACCATAAAATGGGTAGATAAATAGAGAATTTCTAAGCTACATTAATTAAAGGTAAAACATCAAAAACAACAGAATAATGAAAATCATTTATTTTTATCATTAGATACATACACTAGACACATTTCCACAAAATGTATCTAGTTTAAAATATAAATCTGTATGAAAATTGTTTTATTTGTTCGAATTTTCTTACATGGATAATTTTAAACCACTTTTTTACATACTTGTGTTTGCTTTTCATTTTCTCTTATTTAGTTTTTATTTGTTCTGGTGGCCATGAGACGCACATTAATACCACAAATAATAAGGAAAGAAATGCAGCATCTGTACCGTTGTGAAAGGGGATTGGCTGGGCAGAAGACTGCAGGCAGCAGGCCAAGCTTCTCTATCTCACAGATGAATGAGACGCCCTCCAGCTCCTCTTCAGTCAAACAACTCTGCTTTGACAGATCCTCTACCTGATGCATGGAACACAGAGTTACAAAAACCAAACCAGCATGGCCAATCA
The DNA here is from genome assembly GCA_903067095.1 of Girardinus metallicus. Taxonomy (NCBI): domain Eukaryota; kingdom Metazoa; phylum Chordata; class Actinopteri; order Cyprinodontiformes; family Poeciliidae; genus Girardinus; species Girardinus metallicus. The sequence continues at coordinate 22,897 of CAEGAE010045188.1, forward strand.
ATAGAATAGACAAATGTGTAAAAACCACGGCTCCCCAAATAATATGAAGGTCTAATTTTTTACAAGGCCTTCGAAAACAAGCTGCTTTATAAAATCTTTAATTTCAAACATTTAGACTGGAGGTAAAGCATATATGGAGCAAGTTTTTGTTCCATAAAGTTAGCCCTGCTCACTGAAAAATAATGTTCACTTTTTATTAACAGTACGACAAAGTTATGCAAATTAACAGAAATAAACACAACATAAATCACTGTGCGTAATAAAGCTATAGATGAGTTTCATATTTGTGACTGAATTACTGAAATAAATAAGCTTTGTGAATATTTTAGCTTTTTTAGATGCTCCTGTACAAGTGCAGGTTTGGGCTGGCAAGGTGCCAAATTCTTTGAACACACAAAAATCAGAACGACAGCACTTTATTCACGTATGTGTTAAAACATATAAAGAGCAATAACAAAATCATGTTCAAGTACAAAGGTACCAAAAGCAAAACATCCTGGTCAACTCTCACAGAGAGGCAATGTATCGTTTGGTGTTCGTTGTAAGAATCGTGACTCACCAACAATTCCCGGAGATCTTTGTTGTTGGTATAAAGGCAGATGCTGTGAAGCTCTTTCTTCACACTGAGACCCTGCAGACAACAAAATGTTGCAGTTTGCCTTGGGAGGAAAATTATTGGCAGGGACTTGGCTTAACAATAATCAGCTTAATACCAAAAGGGATGGTAAAAAGAAAGTATTTTTAATTTCTAGAAATTATTTGCATGTGGAAAAAATAAAATGAGCAGGGTAAAAAAAATGTGATTAATAAAATTGATCTATTCAGCACAATAATCTTGTAATTTCAGTCTTTAACCCCCCCCCAAAAAAACAATGTGTCTTTTCAACACATTAGTGAGATCAGAGAAGAAAATGAAATGAAATCAATATAATAATAAGTACTGAAATTGCCAATAATGTGCATAACCCTAACATGTTCAAAATGTTAAAGAGCTTGAACAAAACCTATACATACAACCACAGAAATACATATTTTATACATAATATTTTGTTGTTCTAATATTCAACATGCCTAGTTTAACTTCATAACTAAAGATTTTCTGAAAAAGTTATTTTTAACTCTGTTAATGCAAAAACAGGATGTTGTTACATGAACATCCTGCTTTTTATTTCACTTGTATAATCTCAACTAATTTTGTCACCTTCTGTAAGAAAGCCTTAAAGCAAATAACGTTTGATAACTGGACCAAAATCTCATACTGATACAAGAGACAGAGGAAAGCTAGGAGGAGAGTAACTAGTTACATTTACGCTCATTACTGTAATTAAGTACAATTTGTCTGTATTTTGTACTTCAAGATGTTTACAAAACCAGAACTTTTGGGTGAGTTTGCTTTGAGTAAGGTATTTTACGCAGTTACACTTTAAATCATATTCATTAAGGAGTAACACACTAAATTAAAAAAAAAAACTGAATTCAACAACACTGATCCTTTGGTTGGGTTAATATTAAGGTCCCAAAATGTTCCATCAATTGGGAGCAGAGGCACAAGCAAAAGGTTATAGAGTATAGATCAAGTTAACCTCTTAGAAAAACTAAATTCATGGTTGTATTTAAGTTTGAGTCAGTTGGGCTTGATATTAAAAGACCATTTATTGTGCCATTATGCAATGACAAACTCAAAATAAACAACCAAAGAGTCTTTACTTTAAAGTCATAATCATACAAATTATGATTTGTATGATTATGAGTTTTTCCCTATTACTGAACATTTCAGAAAAATAATTACATTTGAAAGAACAAACCTTACATTTTCTTATACAGTGTGTAGCCCTAACCTTTTTGTTTCATATTTCATATTTTCATATTTCACACCCCATACATGAAGAAAACCTTACATTTTTTTGTTAGCTTTTAAAACTCAGTTTCCAAATTAATCCATGCTGCTAGTAGCATTAACAAAGTAGTGGCACAAGATCTCGTTTTATTACATTATATTTCTTTGACATGTTGTTAGTCCTATATATTACTTATATCCCATTTTTGGGGCATTTACTGATGTTTATCCTGTAATTAATTTGCTTACTCGGAACTGTTCAACCTATTATATGTTCTAATGTCATTTTACATCAAGTTCTACCATTTATTCATCTTTGATTTATCTGTAACATGTTCTCATTGCTGTTTAAACTCTTAATAAATATAATTTATTCTGTAAACTTTCTTACAGAAAGTTTACAGAACATGTAGGATCTTGAACCCATTAATCTCAGTTGATTAATGGGTTCAAGATCCTACATGTTAGAAATTCAAGGAGTCCTGAGAATAACGGATTTGATCTTACTCAGCAAGGTCAAACTTACAGAGTAAGTTTTTCCCTATTACTGAACATTTCAGAAAAATAATTACATTTGAAAGAACAAGCCTTACATTTTCTTATACAGTGTGTAGCCCTAACCTTTTTGTTTCATTTCAGTCAAGAAAACCAAATTTAGTTACTAAATCCCAGAATAAAAGATTTTGTTTTTATAAAAATATTCCTCCAAGCTGTGTGCTAGTTTCCAGTTGGATTAGTGTTCTTACCATGTTGGTCAGGAATATTTTGGCAGACTTTAGGTCCTTGCACTGCAGGCAGGACAAAACTTGGCGCAGGCCCACCATCCTCAGAGCTGACAGCTGCTTTTCAGGCCGGCTCTGTCTCCACATTACAGCCTGAGCTCTGGGGATCTGATTGGTCAGGATGGACTGATGGATAACTTCCTGCAAAGCATGTTCAGTCTGATAATTACATACTTGATGACAACACAATACAAAAGGTACATTACGTTTTTCTAATGATACATACTACAATAAATAAAATGCAAGTCGGAACGTCACCTCAGTTGAAAGTTGCTCCCATTCATCACTCTTTGCCTCCTGGAGAGGAGCACTAGCATCAGATGTGGAGTCGCCTGAAGCCCAGGGGAATCTCTTCATATAACCCCTCAACTCTGTGACATACTTGCCCAGAACTTCAACATTGCTCTGCACATCTGACTGCTCATCTACAAGCACAACAAAACACCTCCAGCTCTCTGAATCCCAAATAGTGAAAAATCATTTCAGTAAAGCGAAGTAACTGAGCTGTGTTTGCCTTACGGTGCGACCAGAGGAGCACGGAGCGGATCTGTGTGTTAATGAAGCTGATGGTGAGGTTGAGCAGCTGCTCAGAGAACTGTCGGCTCTGAGCTTCACTGTTTAGCTCTCTGACAGCTGAACACAACAAATCCAACGCAGGCAACAACTCCTGGACACCTGCACGGAGATAAACCAACAAACTCAAGGACAGCCACGTGTCTTTACATACAGAAACACAAAAATACACCATACATAGGTTATGCATGGATCTCCAATCAGCTCCTAATAGGCCATTATAATTATGATCATTGCAAATCTTTCTAACTTCAAGTTAGTTTCCAAAACCCTTAAAAAAGTAATACAATATCAATTACTTATTAACATGATTTGTTTATTTTATTTTTCATATAAACATGATTTAAAACCACCATAGCAAAAACTGATATATAAATTTGGTAGAATATGAAAACATTACAAAGGAATTATTAAATCAAGAAATTCTACAGAATTTTAATAACAATGTCAAATAAACATGTCACAAATACTAGGTTAGGGCAACAATTGCCCAATCTGAAAATTGGGCAGTTGCAAATATGAAAATTAATTAACCATCCTGGGAGAATCATTTTCTGCAATAATGAAAAAAGCGGAGCCTTTTGCTCCATCACATCAGAACAAAGTTCTCAAGAACAAAAACAAAGCTTCCAAAAAAAAAAAAGAAAAAAGGGTTTTCTTCAAAAGAACAACTCAAACGGAGCTAAAAGGTCTGAAAATGGCAGAGAAAATTTGAACTATTATTTAAAAACACTTTATGTTTAATTTACTGAGCATCTATTGGAAGATGTGAAAACCACAATTTGGAAACCAGACACTTTAAAACTGAAAACCCTGTCAGCAAATATAGATGTCTTCTTTTGCAGTTCAAACATTGTTTACTAGAAGTAACTGCTGAAAAGGGAGCTGCCAAAAACATTGCCATCTTTTTTGGTCAAGCCATTTTCATTCATGAAATATTCAACTGTGTCCATAATTTAAAGTAAAATCTGACTTGTATTAAATATAGTAAAAGCTACAAATGATGCCATTAAACTTCTGACTTAATTAAACTTCAGTTTTAAGTTGTTTCATCAGCATATTTAACATGTTTTAACAAATATATCAGACACTTGGAAGCTTTATATCCCAACTTTAAGGCTTCAGTAAACTTTTTTACACTTTTTGGCAGTAGATAAAAGCAGTGGAGTCCAAGCAAAGAGTGATACGTTAGTTTAAACACCGTCATGGTTCAAGTCTTCTTGTTTACTTACTGTCCTTGAGACTCAGTTTGGAGTCTGCTAACTGCTCAGAAAAACCAGCTGTTGCTGATGGGTTCAGGACATTTTCTTTACTTTTCAGGTACAAATCCACTGTGTCAAGCTGTCGGTTTTTCAGTCCAGCCTGCATGCAAAACAAAAAGCAAAAGAAGCAACACCGGGGAAATCAATCGATAAATCCATTTTTTGTAATAGAGTGAGATGCCTACTTGCAGCGCATGGAAGGGAATGGAGCAGTGCCCCCAGCTATTAAGGTGACAGACTGTGTCCACTGTTGCTGCACTGCCAAACAACATCAACCTGCTTAATAGATCCTGCTGGGACATGGAAAACAAGACCTGGAACACACCTGACCCTGAAGAAAAACACACACATCAATGTTATGGAGGAGAAATTATGTGTTTATTAGTTCTGGAAGGATAATCAATCTGTGTAGTCTTAAAACGAACATTGTCTGCTTCCTATGGATAGAATATTTGAATATAAATGTTTGCAAACTGCCCAGGAAACACTGGAGATAAATACAAACTGTACACAAAGGGTTGGAAATTGGTGTTAAATTTGTTTGGTTTTTTACTCCTTTAAAATGGCATTTCAGTGGCTAAGTTATTAAATATGCACATAAGATGCACCAGTGGAAGATATAGAAAATAAGTACTGTGCCACTGCTTAGCTTACTCTTCAGCAGCAGTCTGTGCTGCCTCTCTCCACTGTGCTGCACTGGCACAGCCGTTCCTTCTGCCTGGTGGTAGCTCATTCTCCCAGACTCCATATCCCATAATGCCACTGTTGTGTGTGTGTTGCCAGGAGCAACAAAGGTCAAAAGTGCAGAGAACTCAGAAACGGCAAGAAGAGATGGCATGGATGAGCTGGGGACAGAGAAGGTCACGGTCACCCCACTGGGAGGCACTCTGCTGTGGGAGGACATGGCAGCTGGGTGGGACTGCAGACGGGGGAGCGAGTGGAACCATGGAGCCCCTGCTGACTTAGAGGGGGATGAGGGATAAGCAGCCTGACGCGCTCTGGCATACATGGATGCTAGACAAGTGTCCCAGGTACTAAAAGAAGAAGAGAAAGACTGAATATCCTCAAAGTCATTAATCATTAATCTGATAGGCACAGGACAATTTGTCAGACATGTTCAACATCCTTAACTCAAAGCGTGAGCTATGATAATCTGGTTAGAGGTACAACATACTGAAATATAAACTGATTTTTTTTTAAAACTCTGTGTACAATATTTGTTTTTCTTTTATATTCAATTGTCATTTAATGCAAACTTTGGAACGTCACTCCCGAGTGGTTCAAGTTTTTTTGGAAAAAAGTTCATCAGTGTGATATTTGTGTGTATGAATCCATTACAACTGTATTTTTTTCAAGTGGACAATAAACATATGCTGCATCATAAAAGGACAGTCTGTCATCAGTGGTTGTACCGGTTATCACTGAATGGCAAACCAGCAGCAGCAAGACTGGAGCTGGAGCTGGACAGGACATCCTGGTCTCCTGGATGCTGGGGCTGAAGTGAGGAAGAGGACTGGGGGCCAACACAGTGGAGGTGTTCTGGGTGTTCTCTGGAAGACAGTTTTACTTTATTAAAGTGCAGGATGTTTTTTTTTAGTAACAGAACAGCTCAAATATTTTCCAACCATTGTTGTTGGTGCCAGGGCGCCCTTGGTGCCAGGGCACCAAGGGCGTACTTATAAGAGTCGTTTTACTGCACTGCACTTTTTACTTTTACTTGAATAATGTTAATTAATCCTGCTCGTACTTACAACAGAGTATTAGGGCCATTGTAGAGTTTATAAGAAAAGAAAGCATAAATTGCTAGAAAAAAAACTGACATTTTCAAGAAAACATGGAAATTTCTAAAACAAAAAAATTCTGAGATACATCTAAAAAATTTTTAGGTGTTTTTAAGCAAATTTTCAACTTTTGTGAGGCAGTAACACACATGAAGGAAAGTCTACAGTAGACCTTAAGTAGAAATGCCATACATCACCACTGTAAACAAAGCAATTAGAAAACATTAACAGAGAACTGGCTCCTGTACCTGAAGTAGTGGTTAAGGTTAATGGCTACTGCTGCATGAGACTGAGTTACAGCTACAGCTGTGCAGAGATCTGCTGACACCTGGAAAAGGCAGAAGGAGGAGGAGGACGAGGAGGAAGAAGAGGAGGAGGAGGAGGAGGAGGGTGAAGAGGAAGTCAGGCTGCCATCCGGCCAACCAGAGCTCAGGTAGGAAGGAATGTCGATGCTGGCCAGCAGAGAGCCATCAGTAATGGCATACACATCTGATCGGGTGGACAGATTAGGGAAAACACTCTTTGGACAGAAATGCATTGTTTCACACACTAACAAATAAGCAAACCAAACTATAAAATGCCAATCCATTTTTTTTTTAGATTACCAGTCACATCACATCCCATTTACAGCCAAATTTAGGAACAATAGCAAACAGAGAGAGCAAGTTTATTATATCCAGGGTTTCTTTCATAGACCTGGTTTAAAGCTGCAGTATGTTTGTTCTTTACTCATATTCTTTTTACAGCCTTATCTAAAAATTTAAAAGTAGTCATAACCTATTCTATTCTGAATGCTGCTCCCAGGATTAGGACTAGTGTTTTACATAATTATTGTTTTCTTTAATTCACCACTGATTAGGTCATGCTAGCTTGGGGCTGTTGCTTTATTATGAGGAGATCTAGCTTCTGCAGCTCTGATTTATATTGTAATGCAGCATTTTTACTGTCAGTATAAGAGGCTTTTTGCAGGATACATACGAGTCCACTGGAGCTGAGGACAAATAGGGTTTCTGCACAGACACAGTGGTGAACAGCAGTATGTCTGTCACTGGTCGTTAGCTGGATTCTGCAGCAGGAGATCGTCTTTGGTTCTTGCAATGCCTGTTCCCACTGCAACTGCAGAATCCAGTCACTGTTTACCAGTACACAGCACTGGTTGGCCATACAGGACAACACCTGTACAGACACCAGCTCACACACACCTGACAACAAAAGCATAACACTGAGTTACAAAAAACTTTTTTTGGAAGTTGTCTAAGTTTTTACAACTGAATTAGGATTATTTTTGCACCGCTGAATCAAAAAATAACATCCATTTTTCTCAATCAGGATTTTATTCTAATTTGCTTTTGAGGAATCTGATCTTCTGACTAAACTGATGACATTTTTGTGGCATTATCAGTTCATTTCTTTTTTTAGGAGAAAAAAAATTTCTAACAGAGTGTTTTAATTAAGTGTTACAAACTTGGATTTCTGTATAATAAACACTGATAAGGGTAAGTACATGTGAATTGAACATTTCGTCTTCATTGTGTAAAATTCTCCGTCTCTTTTCTGTCCTCCTGCTCATCAATCATTGATCAGATTCTCAGGAAGCCGATCCAGATGTGAGAACAAGTCATGCATGTTGATGCTCATGTTGCTCCATAGTTCAGAAAGTTGACCTGATTGAGCAAAACTAATGTGATTTTTGGATTCAGCTCATCAAAATGACTATAAAAGAGTTGAAAAACTCCAGACAATTTTTTGGCTGTCAACCAGTGTAATCAGTAACATTAAGACTTTCAAAACAAAAATCAGCAGGTAAGAACAACTGAGCACTCACTTTTGTCGCTCTCTTTGACAATTTCCAGCAGATTTTCTACATTACACTTTTGCACAGTCAGTAAAGAAACCGGGGCGGATTGTTCTGCTTCAGCCTCGAATAGTGTCAGGTCACCCTGCGATCCAACAGCCAACAAATTAAAGCTGCTGACTCCCAAAATGCTTGTAGTCGCCTCCTCCCAGCAGAAACTATGAACAGGGAAAAGGTTTTTTTTTTAATTCGCAAAATAAGCACTATCTAACTTTTACATTACCCACACCACGTCTAACTTCACTGAATAAACAACATGTTTTGACCAAAGGTGCAACAGAAAGGTTTCAAAAGATTTATGAATTTTATTTAGTAGTGTTGGCTGAATTTATTATTTTATAACGGTACTATTTGTGTCTTTATTAAATCTTTACCAGAATTTCGCACCATCCTTAGCAGGAAAAAAAAAATGTTGGAATGCAGATGTGTGAAATAAACGTACTAAGCACATGACTTAGCATGAGTCTTACTTTTTTTTAATTGCTACAAAAGATTTTAGAGAAAGATTTTATTGTAGGATGTGTCACTGTTAAAAACTTGTCTGTCTCGATTCGGTTCGAGCATAAAAGCCGTTTAGTCAGCAGTAAATACATTACAGATCGTGTTTCACAAACACGGGAAGTGAAGACCAGCCTGAACTCACTCTACAAAGCAGCCGTCCGGTGCAGCCGGAGGGGCCTCTCTATCCCCAGGGTCCCACACCAACAGCTGGCCGGAGACCCCAAGACAGCAGAGGAGGGAGCCCGCAGGACACAGCTCGGCTTTCTGGATGTCAGCAAGCTGACCACAGTGCTGGTTCTCAGGAATAACCAGCACCTCTATGGAGTTCTGCCCATCAAACATCTCCTCACAGCTTCAGAATAGCGTTTGACCGGTTTGATAAAGATGTCTGAATAACAAGATGGGAAAGATTTAACAGTTTCCTTCTCTTGTCAACAGCTTCCCAGTTCTACGAGTCACATTACTTCTAGTGTCAGCTGATCGACATCTTCTTCTTCTTCCTCTTGAAAGCTATTGACGGTTGGCAAACAACTTAAGGTGCATTACCGCCACCTACGGATATGGAGTGTGGTTCTTGAGGATTTAATCTATCTATCTATCTGCCCAGTTGGTGGCAGTAATGCTCTCTTAGGTTGTTTGCCAACCGCCATTGAACAAAGGAAGAAGTTGGTCGCTCTTGAGATCTAATCGTTTATTATGGCGCCTGTTAAAGAATGGAAATAGTGTCCAGCCTTCTTTCATCAGCTCTCGAAAAGGTTTTCCAATTGTCCGGACTCAACAGAAATGGCATGAACACCAAGCTGATGGAGGAAAAAGCTTTGGACGTGTACGGTAAGTCAGAGGTCTGTAACTTTTGGCGTTTCTAACGTCAGAATGAGTGCTAGTTGAGCTGGAAACATGAAACATGGAAAAACCTCTCGCCTTTATTTCCTGCTCCTTTGCGACTACGAACCTGAAATTGGCTTCCGAATCGGAAATTTATGGCTAAAAGGCAATTCCACCTAGTTAATTTACACAGTACCTTGAGCCTATTTAACCTTTAAAAAAATACAACACATGGACTCTTCAAACCTGGACTATATTATTCTGCACTAAAACGGAATAAGACCAAGTTTGTGATTTGTGAAACCTCTTATTTGAATTGTGAAGTTTCCTTAATGGCTATTTTGACGCTTTTTATTGAGCTGTACCACATTAGAACCGCCCCAGCTCCTAAACTATAACACCTGGATACTTCAAACCTGGTGTAGATCATTCTGTGTTGATTGCAGGCAGAGTTGTAAAGTGAAATAGTACTTCGTTGCTGTACTTAAGTAGATTTTTCAGGTATACCTGAGTATTTATCTTTCTGACGACTTTTAACTTTCACTCACTACATTTGAAGAGAAATAGCTGTACTCTCCTAACATTTTCTCGTGTGGCAGACCCTCTGCATGTGTGGCAGACCCTCTGCATGTGTGGCAGACCCTCTGCATGTGTGGCAGACCCTCTGCATGTGTGGCAGACCCTCTGCATGTGTGGCAGACCCTCTGCATGTGTGGCAGACCGGACAGATTAACCTGCATAAACGTGCCATGCCACACATCGGAATCTCCCATAATAAAGAAAACATAAACAAAGGCTACTTGGCTTTGATTCTTTAAATTACGAAATTACATTTTCTTAATCATGTTCACACCACTCCTTTACACCATTGCCAACACAGCAAGATTATTTTTGTGGTGTTCAATATATTTTTGCCATGCATATTTAAAGGTAATAGAACCAGCCCCTCATTGAAACTTGACAAATAAAGAGGAGGAGCTTGTGGTGATATTAGGGGAGCCATCACACCAAAAACAAGTTTTTCTTGTTTTTCGAAGGCAGAAGATAAGTTTGATTTTCATAAGAAAGTTATTTAAAACGCAAGGTTAACTATCCATTAAACATATGTGGTTATAATGAGAGTCAATTGAACCAGAATGTTAAGTGCACACAAAGTGCATACATTTTGTTCTACATAACTTACAATCAAAGGGACAAAAAAATGTTCAAAAGAAAATAAATAAAAAAAAGTTCTGGCCAAGTTTCATAGAATTAACCTTCAAGATGACCGAGACACTGGGAATGGTCATTTAAAGAAAGCAGGACGTCCCATTTTGGGTAGTCAAGGTGCCCCGAGGGTCAACTCTGACAAAATAGCAAAAAAAAAAAAAAAAAAAGCATAAGAAAAAACAGAAATTTGCAAAGTATAAATCATTTTCACAGCATTGTATTTCATCGTTCAGTCATCGTAGATGTTGTTAATAGATTGCAAGCGTCTTTTGGAAACTTATTTCCTTCCCTCCCTCCTCAGATGTGATTCGATCCATCCGGGACCCAGAGAAGCCGAACACCCTGGAGGAGCTGGAGGTGGTGACAGAGAAATGTGTGGAGATTCAGGAGCTCAACAAGGATGAGTTCCTCATCATAATCAGATTCTCCCCAACCGTTCCTCACTGCTCCCTGGCTACTCTGATTGGTGAGCAAGTCTGCTGATAACAGAAGTCTCCTCTAACCCCACCTGAAAACAATGGCGGATGGAGAACTGATCATATTTTGGGTTTGGAAAGACTCAGTCAGTAAATTGAGAAGTATTCATTTACTAAGTACTAAATATTTGTAATTATTACCCTTATTGTAATTATTACTACTTGTTATTGGTCTGAGTTCCAGTGACGAGGAATTCAGAACAAAGCATTTCAGTTCCACTTCATATTGGCCACATTGAATGATTTACATGCAAGGAAAGATTTAAAAGCAATGTATGTCCACTCTAAATGGGTTAAATGGTCCTTAGATGGAAAAGTTTTAGAACACTGGTCTATTGCATATTTTTGTTTCCTGTTTTGTAGCAGTAGATCTGTTAGTATCTGTGTCTGATAAAGATGTGTTGTCAGCAGGCCTGTGCATACAAGTGAAGTTGCAGCGCTGCCTGCCATTTAAACATAAGGTGAGTCTGAACAGCCCTGACCCAATGAGCACATTCCATGTTTCTCTTGTCTTCTGAGCCGCAGCAGTTATATTTGAATGCTTTAAATTTGTTAAAACTCTTTGTTGTTTGTGAAATTAGTTTTTTCCCTTTATGTCTCTTAAATCTTTTCTCATGCTATTTGTAATCCTAAACCACCTTCACTCCAAGCTAGTATTAGTCATCTATGGTCTTGATGGTAACAAACATAAGTTGTTTGATCAATTGTTTTTTTTTTCTTCTTCTTTTTTCTCTTTAGTTGGAAATATACATTTCAGAAGGAACCCATTCTACTGAAGAAGACAGTAAGTTTTTATTTAGTGAAATTGCACAACACTATATTTTCTCACATATGAGCTTTAAAGGTTTAAGTAGGTGATGCACCATAAATAATAAGTTTCTTTCTTTTTGTGCTCAATGCAAAACACGATATTCTTAAACATTCACATTGCATCATTCTTGTATAGCAGCTTATATTTTAGGCTTACTTGCCATTTGATTTAATTTAATTTTTATTTTTTACTTCCATCTTAAGTTTTCACTTGGATTAAGCTGCTCGGACAAATTGACCACTTCTCCTACCACTTAGCCACATTCTCTCCTTCTCTCCAATTTGTGTGATTTGCTCTTATTTCAAACTTTTTACTTTTTCTCTCAGCCTTTCTTTCTTTCCATAGAAGCTCTAACTGGGCTGGCATACTGTTTAGCTGTGACGTCTGGCCTGAGGGAACCATTGGCTGAGACACTGCTGCCAACAACCTAACATTCTTATACTGCTAACATTTTACTTTGCCTTAATATAGGAAGTAATCCTAGATCAATGCTTCTGTTTCTTTTGTGTGTGTGTTTGTGGGCGCGCGTGAGTGTACTAAAACCCCCAGTTGGTCATGGCAGATGGCCGCTGAGTCATATTCTGCCGGAGGTTTATCCTGTTAAAGGGGAGTTTCCTCTTTGCTGTTGCTACATGCACGCTCTGTCTGATGCATTGCTGCAAGCGGTGGACCGCTGTTGCTACAGGCCGAGTCAATACTGCAAGTCAGTCTATTGGGTTTCATTTGATAGAAAAACTTTTTAAATCCATTTGAATAATAAACTGAACTTGACTGCAGTTTTTGATGAATAGGTTTGATTGTAATGTTTTGTATGTAACTGTGTTTTTTTGTGAAGTGCCTTGAGATGATGTGTTGCATATTTGTGCAACATAAACAAACTGAATTGAATAAGCCCTATGTTATCACTGAGGTGATCATACTCTAAACTTGGTGGCCATCTTTATTTCGAGGGAATGGCATCAAATAAATGTTAAAGCCTTATTTCCTTGGAAAATGCAGATTCAGTATTCATTAATGAATTCCACTTTCATCCGGTCATTAAGAGTCTTCCACAGGAATCTTCTCTTCCATTTAGGTCAAAATATAATTGGACATTATTTTTTTATGCACAGTCCTGTCAAAAATAACTGACAGTTATGTTTGTGAACTGTGGGAGGGAGACCAAGTACTCTGTATTTATAGGGAGAACATTCAACTTCATGTAGACGTTTATGGGATGCTCCATGGTGCATCCCATAAATGAACTCATGGCTTGGAAAAACCGCTCTTTGTATTCTTATCTTTTTCTGGCATTGAGATAATCTCAAGCATTTTAGTGAGAATTAAAAGGCAAAAACAGTAGTAACCTCTGACGGAGCAGGTACTGTTTTTTGCAGCAGATGTATCTTTTTTTGATAAATTGATGGGTGCTTTTCTTTTAATCTTGCTGTTGCTCATTAACTGAGTGAGAACCTTCTGTTCATGTCTGCAGTTAACAAACAGATCAATGATAAGGAGCGGATAGCAGCTGCCATGGAAAACCCCAACCTCAGAGAAATTGTGGAGCAGTGTGTAGCGGAACCAGACGATTGACGGAGGACACCCCACCTGCTTAAAGCAATTCTTTTTAATCTGCTGTCTTTGTGTTTGTAATGTCCCAAAGCCTGAGAAGGTTCTTTACATGATTCCATTGCATCTGTTTGAAATCAGCAGGGCAATAACTCTGAGGATTTGGCAGATTGTTCTATTATGTTTCGGGAGGAGCGACTCGTCTCACACAAGCGTTTATTTTGAGCTGTGATGACAATAGGGCGATAGGAAGTTGGTGTAAAATGAGAGCTGATTGATGACTTTACCATGTGGACAACTTTGTGGTAATATTGCAGCAGTTATTTCCCTCTTCATAGTGCTAAGAGCCACAAAAGAAGCTGCATGAGCAGTAGACTAAAGAACATGCTTCCTGACATACTTCCATCTGACCCTCCATCTGTCTGATTTCCATCCATCATTCCTCTAATTTGCTCTTTTATGGAAGATGAGTTACTGTATCTTTTAATAAATTGAAACAGAATAAGCTAGAAAATCTTTTCTTGTTCAGGATTTTATTTTAGTAAATGTAAATTACCATTTAAATGTACTAAATTGACTTTAATACAATTTATGCTTTATTAAACATAAGTGCTTTAAATGAAATTTAAACTTTAAGCAGAAACAGATGTTTAAAGTCTTGTGAGAGGAGAAAACAGTAGATTTAGTTTTCGAGGGACTACATCTGAGTATGTGGTCATTCCCTGGGGAGCAAGCTGGTTCATCAACATTCACCATATTCTCTGGGTAATGTCTGGATGTAACTTGAAGCACTAAAGAGTTTCTGAAGTGTCCGAGTCTCTAACAATTAAAGACAATCTCTGATTTGTTTTTGTCAGAATAAAATCCTGAAAGGTTACGTGTGTTTGTGCTCTCTTAGTTTTATGACAGTCGCATAGAATCACAATAGTTTCAAAGCCAAATATGAGATTCCTCATGCAAACTGACCCCTACGTATACTCATTTTGGAGATTGGAAACTGGCAATATATCATTTCAAACTTTGATATATTTTATCATAAGCATTCAAAACAGCAGTGAAGTTAGCTGGGGAGCTATGTGTAATTTTGGAGGTCCAGTAAATGGCTACACTCTTATTGTTCTCACATTTTATCATCTGTGTGCAATAACCACAACATCAGTACACACACACACACATATAACATGTAAATAATTGTTTCACTACTGTACATTTATGATTACTGTCTAATTTTGCTCTGTATTCATACACATTAGGAACAACCAGATATCTTCTGCAATGATTTTGGAAAACAAAAATATCTGTACTGTACACTTACAATAGATTTCTTGAGTTTTACTTTTTAGAAGTACAAATGCCTAAATAGCGAGAGGTCCGCCATTTTGGAAGTTGCCGCGCCGAGTCTCACTGTCCCTGTCAAATTTTTGCCTGCATGTAACCTGCGCACTCGAACCCTTATGTTCACTTCGACTGAGTACACACTTCATAGGGGGGCGTAGGGTGCAGTACGATTGTTGGGACCGGGCCTTCGATGCGTAGGATAATCCGAGGAGGTGAACTTGACGCCGGCTAACAGTTGTTAGGTTTACTCGGGGAATCTGCTTCCAGTCGGGGCTTGATGGCCTTTTTTCCTGAAATGGAGCCCAGGTGAAACTTGAGGGTCTAATGAGGCAGAGCTGGAGAAGCATCAAGACAATCAAATGGTGGGCAGGACCTTAGTTCACTATACAAAGTACCTCTTGCATCAATCAACATTTTTCAGAATAAGGAAAATAAATCACAAAGAATAAGAGGATGATATTGATCAAGATAGCTTTTTGCCTGTCTTGTGGTGCTTTAGCTGAAGAATTAAACCAAAATCCCTTTGCCCCCGCTGACCGGATGAGACGCCAACCTGTATTTCAAGGTAAGTGGGATTCACAACTAGTGGTACTTAACATACTGAGTTTTTGCACTGTTTATATTGACCTATGACTGATCTGGCTTTATACTCTGATCATCAAATGTCTGGAGTCGAGAAAGGAAGAAAAGAAAAAATGTACAAATTCTTCACATAATGAAGCAGGGTCATTTACACCTAACAAAACACTTAATATTAAATAGACAGATTTTACTCATGTACTGCTTGGTGTATTGTCATAGTGCCTACTCCCCAACAGTTTAAGACTTTGTAGGAAAACAAAGTCTTAAGTTGACATTTAAAAACAGTGACAGGTTTCAACTTATCATTCTGACTTTTCCATAAATGAATTGATCGTACCCTGCATCCCAGCTGTCCAGCAGGTGAAACCAGAGTTTGAGAGACCTTTAGCTTGGAGGTATCCTGAGCCACCTGCAGAGGAGGAGCCTCGGTACCCTCCAAACTTTGAGCTGAAAATCCCAGAGCCAGCTCAGAGTGTCAGTGCTGTTTGTGGGGAGAGCTCTGTTCGAGTGGAAGCGAGGAAGGACCTGCTGGGGATCGGTAAACCTGTTCCGGCTGCAGATGTGACTCTGGGAGGATGTGCTGCCACAGGAGAAGATGACCAAGCTCAAATCTTCATCTTCGAGTCAGAGCTGCATGGCTGTGGGAGCCAGTTGCTGGTGGGGATTTAAAGTAGATAAAATTTTTCCACATGGAAATTCCAAATGGGTCAATTTCAGACCTGCCCTAGTTGTAAGCATGTCTTTAAGAGCTCTATTTTCAAATGTCTTGGCTGTTCATTTAGAAAAGGTTTAGCAGACAAGATTTCCTGTCTGCTAAACAGGAAATCTGTTTAGCAGATTTCCTGCTAAACAGGAAATCTGCTAAACTTAAAAACTTAAAAACTTAAGTTTTTAAGTTTTCTTAAAAAATTTTAAGTTTTTAAGAAAACTTAAAATTTTCTCAAAATTTTAAGTTTTCTTTGTGGGGAGGAAATGGTAACAATCTCACTCTGCCATGACAATCAATGAACGTTTAATAAGACGGGCCCTAGTATTGAGCCTTGGGATACCCCATATGTCATTTCTGTCCACTTCACTGAGAAGTTTCCTATTAAAACAAAGAAATCCCTGTTTTTTATACAAGATTCATACCAATTGAGTACTGGACTGGAGAGTCCAACCCAACTCTAAAGTCATTTCAGTAATGCGTCATGGTCAACGGGGTCAAAAGCTGCACTGAGGCCCAACAGAACCAGCACTGGTTCTTCCATAGTCTGTTTATGTGGATGTCATTGAACACTTTGACGAGGGCAGTAACCGGACTTAAAAAATTGTAATTAGGAGGTGCTGATTCAATTAGTGCGGGGCATTCACTACTTTCATCCAACAATGTTTCTGTTGGGAACATAAGCAAAACATCCTGCCCAGTGATTAAATCTTTAACTAATGGTCATTTTGCTTATTCTGATCTTGTGTTTAGCAGAGCCAGTTTAAGTGACTTGGTCATGAATTTTAGGTTGCTTTAGACAGGGGATGAATATGAGGCTTGATTTTTAGACTGCTTCTAGATTTTTGTAAATTTTCTTTTAGTGATCCGGATAGGTACTGTCCTGTTTCATACTGCTGGGAGGCCAGACGCATTCTGGAGGAACATGGGTGTAAAGCTGATGACTGGAACCCGATCTCAGACCGCTGATGATGATTTCTTTGGGGAATCAGAGCCAGGTGGTTCTGCTTTTCGAGCACTAAGAAGAGAAGTCGTATCTGTGAAACATGCCTTTTCGGATCTCTGGAGAGACGTACCTAGCAAAAAGTGATGATGCAATTTCTCACTAAAGTTAAGAGACATCTACTCAGGTGATGAAATTTCTGATTAGTCGCCCTGGCCTTGATGAGATGAGGCCTCTGATAGGGGAAGTAGGGGCAAAAGGAGTTTGGAGGGATGTGGACATGGTAGGGGAGCTGTGCACTGACTGGACAGCTCTATGTCCAGTTGGTGTGCTGGGAGGCCAGGGCTCTGATTGTTTCCCAGTAGCAAGGGAAGTGGAATCTACACCAGATGTGTTTCCAGCTGAAGAGTCTGTATGCTTCTCTCTTTTTTTTTTTTTTTTTTTTTTTTGGGGATGAAATTTGTTACAGTAAATGGTCAGGTACTGTGGATTGGTAGAGGTTCTGGATTTCAACTGCGTGTCTTGCAGATCACAAAATATATTAGAATTTTTAATAAAAAAAAAAATCCACTGTGCCCTATTTATTTGCTTTCACTTGGTAATAAAAATGTTGATATGTAGACCTCTAGAGTATTCTCTGGAATGTTACCTTTATTTTGATACCATTCAAATACACCCTGTAGTTTCTGAGATGTATTGAATTCATTCTTTGGTCTTTGTCTTCGTCCTAACTGGAAAGACAAATATTCAGAATTTTCTGAATTTTTGTCCAAGTACAGAATATGCCTTTAGTTTCTACACACAATTGACCATACTTGAAACTTGTAGCAAAGCTGAAAGCAAGTCATCCATGTCAATGACGCACAAGAAGGCTGTGCAGAAACTATTGGTTGTCTTAGATGTCTGAAGACGCCCTCATCTACGTGTTCACCCTACACTACGCTCCCAGTCCACTGGCAGACAGTCCAATTGTTCGAGGGAGAGAGGTTTCTGTCAGCATTCAGTGCCACTACCAGAGGTTAGCATTTCTCCTTAATGAATGAAGCAGCCACAGTGTTTTAACCTTAGTTTCTAATCTTTGCCTGGCTTTTCCCCTTCCAGAAAGCATGATGTTAGCAGTGGGCTGCTCAAACCAACCTGGACTCCATTTAATGGCAGTAAAAATTCAGAGGAAAGTCTTTACTTCTCCTTAACGCTCATGACAGGTATGGATCTTTTTCACTGAAAGTGTTCCCTCGCAAAAACAACTGAGAATTCAAATTATTGCAATCTTTAATACTGTGTCTTCAGATGACTGGAGGTTCCCTCGTCCAGTTTCTGAGTTCATGCTGGGAGACATGATGAAGTTTGAAGCGTCAGTTAAACAGCTCCATCTCATTCCTCTAAGAGTAGTGGTGGATGTCTGTGTGGCAACTGTGGTCCCAAATGTCGATACTGTTCCTCGATACACATTTCTAGGGAACAGTGGGTAAGTGTGTTATCCTGATTTTCAAAAGTTTGAATTTTCCTTTCTTATGTATAGCTAATTATTTTTAAGTTTACATGATGGTTCAATAAAAGGTCTTTGCCACTTCACAGCATCAACATCTTCCCAGAGTGTAATCTGGTTCTTCCCTCTTCACTCCTGGATGAGGGAAAAGCCTGTGATGTTGAGCATTAACTGAGTCTGGAAAATGAATGAAACGAAGCTTCAAGATTCTTGTCGTCAAATGCTTCTGCATGATGCAAGACAAATTGGGTATTTGAGGTCCCAGATTAAGAAAACACAATCTGGACTAAACATGAAAACGGAGGTAGAGAGGACTGTGCAAATGAAATGCTAGTTCATGCAGCAAGATTTGTATTCTTTGATCCTCCCCCTTTACTCCTTTTTTGATGCAGCTTAAGACATCCCTAAACTCTGACAAACGCCGTTGAGCTCGTTGCTAGACTGTAAACAGTTTGGTTTGGGTTGGAAGTCGCACCCACACTTCAGGCAGTACCTCATCGGGGCTGGTCTATGTGCATTTCCTGCTGAGGTGTAATGTCTGCCCTGTTTTACCCATCATGCAGCCCTACATCAATGAGTGTATGACTGTTGGTCAATGATTTATGTTTTAAGTTGGTTTCTGAAATGGTGTGTTGTTTCTGTGTTCAGGTGCTTGTTTGACGGTCAGCTGACCAGTTCTGGTTCACATTTCCTGCCTCGCTCTCAGGATGACAAAGTACAATTCGAGGTGGAGGCCTTCAGGTTCAAGCAGGACGACAGTGGAGTGGTGAGTCATGTGTCACTATATTCCACAGCTTTTTTTTTGGTTCCTTTTTTTTTTTTTTTGGCTTTAGTTCAACACATTGCTGCCTTATTGACTCCTACAGTTGTACATAACATGCAGTCTGGGGGCAATACCAGCATCTTCACCTATCGGTGCCAAAAACAAAGACTGTTCATTTGCTGATGGGTAAGATGATGATTAAAAAGTTTCTTCTATCATAAAGTAAAGAAAATCCATTGAATCCAAAGTTGTTGTTTTTTTGTTTTTTCTGACCAGGTGGAGGGAGTCCAGTGGCAACCACCACATCTGTACTTGCTGTGACAGAAATTGTGGAAAAATGGCCGGTTTTGATCTGACTGGAATGGGTAGGAACTTTCTGAAAGCAGATTAGCTTCAGAAATTAAGGATTCATTTTTTTCATGACATGCTCTGCAGTCTCACAAGAAGCCCTGTAAAATTACACATGTCTCACTTTTTTACAAGAACAATAAAAGCTCGGATATCTGAGCATTGCCAGATTTACTGGATTTTTTGACTTGACCCAGAAGCCCAAAACCACTATATTAAAGACATGCACTTACATTAAAGTTACTGGATTATAAAAAATATCAGCTTTATAGGCTGCACTGCTGAAATACACTAATTTAAATGAGAAGGTAAAAATAAAAACCTACTGGAGACTGAGAGAAGCTGTGAAGTGTTCTGGGGAAACATCCATCAGTGGCTTTTTCTCGTTGTGGTGAAATACATGCATTTGTTGCTGTAGATGCTGATGGTGGAGCATATCTTACGGTTCTAAAGTTGTCTGACCGGAGCCAGCACTCGTATTGTTTTTAACTTACCTCCTCTCTTCTAGTCTGCAGGAGTAGTTTTTTTTCCTCTCTCCTCAATATATTTTTCTCTGGATCTTTTTCAGTTTTTTGTGAAGAGAGAAAGTGAGCCCATATCTTATATTTTAAGTTTTACCATTTCCTGGTGTAGGTCACTATTGAATCATCTGACATGATCTTTTTCACTAGTTCTTTGATTTCCCTGCAATAGTGCTCATATTTTAAGAAATTTGCATTGAGTTTCCAGTACCCCATGTCTAAAATTCTCAGGAAGAGGAGTAATTGCTAAATGAATTCTGCAATGATGCATAAGAGGAGTTGGAGACATATTACAATCTGTTAGTTTGAGAATATCATCTGTTCTTAACCAGACATCTATTCTAGATCTGCTTGATGCATCTGATTTAAACCAAAAAAAGTTTTTCATTAATGTTTGTCTCGGCATAACTCAGTAAGTCCTAAGTTGTTACAGACATCAGACAAAATCCAAATTTATTGGGGTGTCTATCAAGTCGTTTGTCCATAACCATATTCCAATCCACAACAATTAAGACATGTTTTCTATACGACCTTTAAGTTGTTTGACGTTTACCTCAGTAATTGTAAGAAGCTCTGTTTTTTTTCTTTTGGAAATGTTGTAGTAATTGTAAATATTACCTAGGATTCATCCTGCAGTTATCTGTACAGTTCTGCTACAAAGTCACTAATGCGTACAGTGGGGAAAAAAGTATTTAGTCAGTCACCAATTGTGCAAGTTCTCATCATCAATGATGAGAGAGGCCTGAAATTGTAGACCTCAACTATGAGAGACAAAATGAGAAAAAAAAATTCAGAAAATCACATTGTCTGATTTTTAAAGAATTTATTTGAAAATAAAGGTGGAAAATAAGTATTTGGTCACCAACAAACAAGCAAGATTTCTGGCTGTCACAGACCTGTAACTTCTTCCTTAAG
>CAEGAE010045189.1:0-38005 GCA_903067095.1 Girardinus metallicus
ACACACACACACACACACACACACACACACACACACACACACACACACACACACACACACACACACACACACACAGAAACACACACACAGAAACACACACACACAGAAACACACACACACACACACACACACACACACACAGAAACACACACACACACAGAAACACACACAGAAACACACACACACACACACACACACACAGAAACACGCACACACACAGAAACACACACACACACAGAAACACACACACACACACACAGAAACACACACACACAAACACACACACACACACACACACAGAAACACACACACAGAAACACACACACAGAAACACACACACACACACACACAGAAACACACACACAGAAACACACACCGAAACACACACACACAGAAACACACACACACAGAAACACACACACTCTCAGATGACTCTCTGAAAGCAGCTCATCATCTCAGAATCCGACCAGAACCTCGGTCCAGATTCTGTTTAATGGCAGATAAGCAGCAACATGATCCTGTGCTCGACTACATCTCCCACAATGCCTTTCACCTCTGAGCCACCACAGGAAGCCAGGCCAGCTTTCTGACCCAAACGGTTCTGGCTCTGGACCGGAACCGCGTCTGCAGGGGGAGCGTGGGTCGGGTCATGTGACCGCTCCGGAACAGAACCGAATGAACCCGACGACCTTCAGGCTGCAGCTCCATCTGTTGCTATGGCAACCCCATCCTCAGCTGGGGAACCAGCGACCCGGCAGAGCGGAGCCGGATCATCAGGAACCAGAACCCGGTTCTGACCGCCGGTCCGGTTCTAGAGCTGGGCTAACGAGGCGTTCAGGGTGAGAAATAAAAATCAGAAAATGTAGCTTTTCAGTGATTTTTGTTAAAATTCGTTTAAATTTGATCAGTTTCTTATCTGAGGGAACAAATTTAAAAATAATTCACTTGATAAATTTATTTTACATTTACGTGAAAAATATAACAATGCCAGATAATTTGCTTCTTAAGCACGTTGAATAAGTACATGAGGCTAATAGCGGTGCTAGCTCTTAGCTTTAGCGCTTTAGCTAACTTTGAAAACGCTTAGCGCTCTGAGCTCCGTGGTTTTCTAGTTTTATTATGAATTTATTCTGGCGTAAATGAAACCAGCAGTGACGTCGGGGTAATTTATCTCCTGGGAGAAACCAGAACTTCTAGTCGCTGATTTTGAGCCAAATTTGCTAAATGTTTTAGTTTCGTGCTGCTCTGACGGAGGTCGGGGTCCATTCGAGGCGGTTCTGATAAACATGTTTGACTAACTTCTGCTTCACGCCTGATGATGGACTCCACGCCGGGGTCCGTTGGGCCCCCTCCTCTGGGTCAGAACCGGAGGCCTGAGGTCGGCCTGGGCCGGGGCGAACCTCCGGCGCCGCCCGGTCCGGACTCTGGGTCCTCTGAGGTAGTTAGCGGTCGGCTGGAACGGCTCGGCGCTGATCCCAGATCATCGAGTCCGTCTTCAAAACAAAACCAGAGTTCACTCCAAGCTAGCGGCAAAGCCCGGTCCAGAAGGATCCCGTCCAGCGCCGGAGGTTCCTCTGAGTCAGCTGACCTTACCGTTCCCTCCAGCAGGGGGCGCCGCCCGGCCTCACAGCGACTCGTCAGCGGTGACCTCCGGCCCTTTTTCCTGCTAGTCGGGTAACAAAAGGAAGAATTAGAGACAGAAACAAGACGCTTCACATCTACACTCATCATCTGCTGCAGCAGGAAGCATTCACAGCCTGACAGCGCATGCATGTTAATGCACACCACACGCTAGCAGGACGCGCTAGCAGGACGCGCTAGCAGGACGCGCTAGCAGGACGCGCTAAGACAGCAGGGAGCGGACAGGTGAGCAGCCATAGAGCTAGACTGGACAGATCGACGCTCTGGTGAGTCATGCAGAGCAGCAGCAGCACATGCAGGGTTAGCGGTGGTGGGCACGCTTCCGCTAATGTGCTAATAGCGGTGCTAACTATTAGCTTTTAGCGAACTTTGAAAACATGAAGCAAACTTAGCTTCGACTTTACTATAGTACTATTACGAATTCTCGTACGACTTTATTCACGTCAGTTTTTTATATTACTGTTTTGCAAATTGTGACTTTATTCTTATTTAATTCTCAGAAATCAAATTTATTCTCTTCATTTCTCATCTTGAAACTTTTATTTCGTAATATTGCGACTTTCTTACATTATTACAAATTTTTGCAACATTACAATTTTTCTTCTTTATTGACATATTACAACTAATATCCTATTATCATGAATTTATTTTGATAATATTACAATTTATTCTCATTGTATTGCGACTTTATTGCATTATTACATCGTTTTTGACTTTGACTGTCCTATATCACAACTTTATTCTTGGATTATTATGAATTTAGTCAACAAATATCTATAATGAAGTTTAATGAAAAGCAAACAGAGTCAAAGCGCGTTACAGAAAATGATGCTCGAGGGCTGCAGCGTCCGGCTGCAGCGTCGGGCTGCAGCGTCGGGCTGCAGCGTTCGGCTGAATGCGGCGTTGGTGTCGCACACTGGCTAATGTTTTGCTTAGCGCAGCTAGCTGTCGGTTAGCGGTCCCACCACTGCGGTTAGAATCGAGCAGGGAAACAGCGAGGAAGATCCTTCTGGGACAAGAAAAGCTTCGCTCTGAGACTAAAGTCAAATTGTGCTTCGACTCCCCCCCCCTCAGCTGTTGATGCTGCGTCCAGTGAATTTAGGACACCAATTTGTGAGACATTTATGTTTTTGGACATGAGAGGAACTGATAAGGATGGAGTATGTCACTACACATACAGAAGTAGGTGATCTGGGATCTGATGGCATGCAAGGTGACGCTGGAGCACGGGGCCAACACTGGCAAACCTTCAGTCCATTTCTTCCACAAGGAGCCTTAAATTTGAAGGAAATTTGAAGAGAGAATTTGCCCAAACATGAATTTAACACAATTTGAAGTAGTTTTTGTACACTAGTGTGTGTATGTTTATTAAAGCAGACAAACAGCAGAGAATACAAGCCGAACAGGACTGCTGGGTCCTCTGGTTCTTCTCAGGAACAACACACGCAATACAAATCGTCATTTCACCGCTTTAAATACATGTTTAGGAGACAAATGCTTTGTTGCTGTTAGCTACTCAAAACATGGAAACCAGAGTGTGTAAAAACATACAGAAAGCTTGAGCTGCAGCACAAATCTGCCTCTAAAAAACGACCTTTAAAAGTGGTCAAAACAAAGGGAAGAAGAAGAGCAGTTCGCCAGAAACAGGTGGGGGTGGGGTCATGTTTGGAGTCCAAGCTGATTTTTAAAATATGTACACAGATCTTGCCAGATGTCACCAATTTGGAGGAAAACCTGCAGGCAACCAATCAGATCGAGTCTGTAACCAGAAGCGGGTTTGTTTTAGAGCGCTACTGGTTTCACTGGTTTCACTTCCACTGCTGCCCAAAAGAATCCTGATAAAATTCCTGGTTGTCAGATTTGTACCCGGAATAGTTACCAGCATGGTCCCCGCCGTGGAGCGGCTGCTGAGCAATGGGTTGGGAGCCCCAGTTCTGACTATTGGTCTGGCGGCGCTTGGAATCTGGCTGGCTGTAGCCGTCAGCTTTCCGCTTTCCTCCCACATTTCCACCGCGGCCGCCCCGCGCACCACGTACCCCGCCGCGCCCGCGCGCCGCCGCCACGCCTCCTCTTGGTCCGCGCCCGCCGCGGCCCGGCCCGGGCCCGACGCCGCGCTGCGAGAAGCCGGCCCGGCCTCGGGGCGCCCCGGCGCCGCCTCGACCTCTGACCGGCGAGGCTCCGCCCCTCGGGCCCCGGCCGCCGCCCCGCCCCCGGCCCGGGGCCTGGAAGTCGTCGTAGCTGTAGTAGGGGTCGTCGTAGCCGCCGCGGTAGTTGTGGTAGTCGTAGCCGTAGTAGTCGTAGTAGTCCTCGTAGTTGTAGTAGTCCTGGGGGAAGCCGTAGCCCCCCCGGCCGCCGCGGCCCCGCCCCCTGGAGGGGGGGGGCATATGGGGCTGCGGCGAGTAGTAGTAATAATCATCATACCTGCAGGAGGGAGACAGGGCAAAGGTCACACAGAGAGACCAGTCAGCATGGAGAGCGCCACCTGCAGCTCAATCCGTCCTGAGCAGAACCAGAACCAGTCCAACTAGAACCAGTGGAAGCAAAATGAATCACTTCCTGTCATTTTGCATCAGGATGAACAGACCAATCAGACGACCTCCTGAGTGAGGAGGAAACAGTTTAAAGTCTGTTTTCATTCAACTGTTTATTACCATCTAAAATACTATTACTGTTTACTACAAGCTTTACTGTTTATAATTGTTTTACAGTTTGTTATAACTGTTTATTACTGTTTATTACTGTTTATTACTGTCTGTTTCTAACTAGAGTCTAAATGAGAAGCTGGAATCCCTTAGAGACTCTGACAGCAGGAACTGGACCAGGAGGTACCAGATCACATGACCTGGGACCCGTCTAACATGTGGGACCCGTCTATAACATGTGGGACCCGTCTATAACATGTGGGACCCGTCTATAACATGTGGGATAACATGTGGGACCCGTCTATAACATGTGGACCCGTCTATAACATGTGGGACCTGTCTATAACATGTGGGACCCGTCTATAACATGTGGGACCCGTCTATAACATGTGGACCCGTCTACAACATGTGGACCCGTCTACAACATGTGGACCCGTCTACAACATGTGGACCTGTCTATAACATGTGGGACCCGTCTATAACATGTGGACCCGTCTACAACATGTGGGACCTGTCTATAACATGTGGGACCCGTCTAACATGTGGGACCTGTCTACAACATGTGGACCTGTCTATAACATGTGGGACCCGTCTATAACATGTGGACCCGTCTACAACATGTGGGACCTGTCTATAACATGTGGGACCCGTCTAACATGTGGGACCTGTCTACAACATGTGGACCTGTCTACAACATGTGGACCTGTCTATAACATGTGGGACCCGTCTATAACATGTGGGACCCGTCTATAACATGTGGGACCCGTCTATAACATGTGGGACCCGTCTATAACATGTGGACCCGTCTACAACATGTGGACCTGTCTACAACATGTGGACCCGTCTATAACATGTGGGACCTGTCTATAACATGTGGACCCGTCTAACATGTGGACCCGTCTAACATGTGGACCCGTCTATAACATGTGGACCCGTCTACAACATGTGGACCCGTCTACAACATGTGGACCCGTTTACAACATGTGGGACCCGTCTATAACATGTGGGACCCGTCTATAACATGTGGACCCGTCTACAACATGTGGACCCGTCTACAACATGTGGACCCGTTTACAACATGTGGGACCCGTCTATAACATGTGGGACCCGTCTATAACATGTGGACCCGTCTACAACATGTGGACCCGTCTATAACATGTGGGACCCGTCTATAACATGTGGACCCGTCTAACATGTGGACCCGTCTATGACCGTCTATAACATGTGGACCCATCTATAACATGTGGGACCCGTCTAACATCTGGACCCGTCTAACATGTGGACCTGTCTTACATTTGGGACTTGGCAGCTTGTCTCTGGGCTTTCCTCTCCTTCCTTTTCTGATCAGGCGGTTTGGCAAAAACTATTTCGATGGGCTCTCCCTCCAGCTCCGTCCCGTTCAGCTCCTCCAGCGCCTGCAGGAGGACCAGAGACTCATTCAGCCGTCCAATCAGACGGGAAGCGTACGCGGGGGGCGTGGCCAGTACCTTCACGGCTCCGTCCCGCTCCTCGAAGTGGACGAAGGCGTAGTCTTTGAGCTTCTTCACTCGCTCCAGCTGCCCAAACTGGCTGAAGGATTTCTCCAGGATCTCCTCTGTGACGCCGTTGGCCAGATTCCTCACAAACAGGACCTTCACCTGCAGAGACAACGTCTGGATCTTCAGTCTGTTCTTCCTTCCACTCAACTTTACAGCAGTATTCCTCGATCAACCTTTGCTTCAGCAGTGGCTCATGTAAGTTTCAAACTGCTTTAAGACCATAATGATTTGAATGTTAACATAAAATAACCTGAAGCTGATGTAACGCCAGAGGAAAACACCATAAAGAACATTTATTTCAGCTGTAAAACTACCAGATGTTGACATGTTTACACTGCAAGGCATCCTGGGTACATGATGTATGCTAGGTGTTATGAAGCTAGCTCCATCCAGACAGGGCAGTCATTTTTTGCTAATGATGTTAGCTCTTGATAATGCTAGTTCCTAGTAATGCTGTTAGCTGTAGCTAATCAGTTAGCTCCTGGTATTGCTGTTAGCTGTAGCTAATGGAGTTAGCTCCTGGTAGCGCTGTTAGCTGTAGCTAATGGAGTTAGCTCCTGGTATTGCTGTTAGCTGTAGCTATTGGAGTTAGCTCCTGGTAGCGCTGTTAGCTGTAGCTATTGGAGTTAGCTCCTGGTAGCGCTGTTAGCTGTAGCTAATGGAGTTAGCTCCTGGTATTGCTGTTAGCTGTAGCTAACGGAGTTAGCTCCTGGTAGCGCTGTTAGCTGTAGCTAACGGAGTTAGCTCCTGGTAGCGCTGTTAGCTGTAGCTAACGGAGTTAGCTCCTGGTAGCGCTGTTAGCTGTAGCTAACGGAGTTAGCTCCTGGTAGCGCTGTTAGCTGTAGCTAACAGAGTAACCAGCAGATCCAATCAGGTGAGCTCATGCCAGCAGGTATCTGGTGTTTTTTGGGCCTCCTCATCCTCCATCGCTGCCTTCCTGCAGCTCCTGGTTGAATCTCGTCTTCATCTTGCCTGTTGAGTTCTGGGTTTTGACTCACCTTGGCCATAACTTCCGGGTCGGGGTCCTCGATGGGGTCGGCCCACTCCACCGTAACCAGGTTGCCCCAGACCTTGACCTTTCCGCTCATGAGCCGGCGACGGGCCTGCGCCGCCGTTTTGTGGTCTTCGTACTCCAGGAAGCAGAAACCGCGGTTCTTCTTCTTGTCATCGGGTTGGTGGTAGAGGATGACGTCACTGAGACCCTCTGGTCGGACACAGCAGAGCCGGAGGTCAGGCAGGGCCGGCCCGGCAGAACCGGCGCCCGGAGCGTTTCTTACCTGTGACTTTAGAAAACTCCTCCACGATCTGCTCCTTGGTTTTGCTCTTGGGAATGGAACCGACAAACAGCCTGTTGTTGGCCACAGATATGCAGACGCCGATGTGTTTTCCGGGCCGGATCTCGAAGTTATTGCACTGGAAGAGAGAGGAGAGGTTCTGGTCCCAGCTGGTTCCGAGCACAGCGTGCGGCAGACCTACCAGCTTCACCGCCTCCTGGGCGGAGTCTTTGGCGCAGAAAGTGACGAAGGCGTAGCCGCGGTTCAGGCTGCTGAGCGGGTCCATCATCAGCCGCAGGTCCCAGATGGGCCCGGCCTTCTCGAAGAGAGGAACCAGCTCGTCTTCGAACAGATCGCGGGGAATCTTCCCCACGAAGATCTGCGGGCGAGCGGCAGCCGTCAGGAGCAGGGCCGTTTGTTAGCGGGGCAACAGCCTGCGGGCCTACCTCGGTTCCCACTGTGGGCTGCGGCCCGGCGTAAACGGCGTCCGGCGGCGGGCCGCCATACTTCCTCTGGCCCGTGGTGACGTCCAACGTGTAGCCGGTTCTGTCCAGCAGCTCCCGGATCCGCGCCTCGTCCGGACCTTTGGAGGCCGGAGACACTTTGGTGCCCTGCTTCTCCCGCTGCCGGTACGTCTTCATCACCCCGCACAGGAAGGCACTTTTATTCTGGAGGAGCACAGACGGGTCAGACGCCGCCGCTGGCTCCGCCCCCTCACCCAGGGAAACTCACCTGAACGTGGGACAGGTCGCTCTCCTTGAACTGGACCAGAACCTGCAGCGCCCCGTCTTCGTTGAACTCCTTCAGAGCCTCCAGGGCGCGCTCGTCCAGGTCGCTGTGAGCCACCAGGCCTGCAGGGTCAAAGGTCAGCATCAGGTCAAGCGCCACCAACATTTTTTAGAACTTAAGTAGCTCAATTTGTAACTCGCCATGTCAATCAGCCGACTGTAAAGGTGGAGGTAAGAAATACCGCCACCTGCAGGTGGGAGTTTTAAACAGACAGTGTGTGTGTGATGGTTCCTCCTCCAGAGCAGCTGCAGGAACAGCAGCAGCTCTGTGTGTCTGTGTGTGAGTGTGTGTGTGTGTGTGTGTGTCTGTGTGTGTGTGGGGTTGTGTGTGTGTGGGTGTATGTGTGTCCTGACCTGCCACATAAAGCTCGTCCAGCTTCTCGGCTACTTTCTGCGACAGGCCGGCGTCCAGCAGAGCCTGGAAATGTTCGGAGCGGGTCACCGTTGCTATGGTTTCCATGGGCTCCTCGGTGCCGTTCCCATTCACGTGATCTGTGGCCAAATCTGCAGACATCTGGA
This sequence comes from Girardinus metallicus, assembly GCA_903067095.1. Taxonomy (NCBI): domain Eukaryota; kingdom Metazoa; phylum Chordata; class Actinopteri; order Cyprinodontiformes; family Poeciliidae; genus Girardinus; species Girardinus metallicus. The sequence continues at coordinate 8,403 of CAEGAE010045189.1, forward strand.
ACGAAGCGACGCAGAAACCCGTCAGCCGTTTCCTGTTCTCTGTGGCGTTTAAACCGCTTCGTGTGACTTTTGTGTTTCGGCGTCCAGAGAATCAATTCTGAGTTTTAGGATCATTTATTTATTTGTTCTATAGTCATTTTGAGCTTATCACTCTAAGGCATATACATATTTTACAAACTTTGCATTTATTACCTGAGATGGAGCAGCTTTCAACAAATCAGCAGTTTCCCTTGGGGATCAATAAAGTAGATCCTATTCTACTCTATGATTTGATTCAGAAACTATTTTTGTATTCAAACTGTCTGAAGATTCAGTTTAAATGATGAAACTGATGAGAGGAAAACAGTTTCATCAGTTGATATTTAAACAATATGGGTTCATGCATAGGCCTGTCGCAATAATCAATAATCAATAAATCACATGATGAATTCAGCGCTCAGTTTGCATTGAGATCACTTATTGATTTTCTCTTTCTACTGGAGGATAAACTTTTCCTTCTGCTGCTTTGCTGAACTGAACCACAAAGTTCTGGAGAACCAGGTTCACCTGGAGGTCAAAGGTCAACCAACAGAGGCCTGACTGTTGGTCTAATGCTGGCAGCCATCCCGTCAGACATTATGATAGTATTAATAATAATATTTCATCCTTCACTTCTGATGATTTATGGCCAGTCAGAATCACTTCAGTCCTCAACAGGCTCATAAATCTGACTTTTAGTTATTATTTCTAATAAAACATTCATCCAGCTGCAGCTGTGAGCGCAACATCTGAGAGGAAGAGCCGCTCCTCTTCATCAGATCAGACGTCTGAGGACGCACAAAAACATTCAACAAGAATCAAACCTACAGCTGGAAAAAAGACCAATAAGACAAGAAAGCAGAAACAGTTTGAGCTGAAGCTGGTTTAAAACGTCACGTTTTCCTGCTGCCAAAACAAATGATTAACACAACGGCCTGCCTCCAGCTGCTGCTGATCACACCAACCAGAGCAACACCAGGCTGCTCGGACTGGTTTAGATCAGCCGAAATCAATGAAAACACTCCAATATTTACCTGTTTTCATGCGCAGATGCATCAAAAATAACTGACCTGACATTAATGCGTTGCGCTTCACTTCATGGATAAACTTGTTTCGTTTTAAAGAAGCGTGTCTTCATGTTCGTACTATAAAGTTTTCTCTAGTTTTTATTAGTGAAAATGTAGGAAATAAGAGTGAGTAAGGTCATTATTACCAGTGAATAAACTGACATGTACACTAAGTACTAAAATGCAGAAACCTCAAAGATGGCAGGAGGTTTTATGACACAAGTTGTCTTTTTATGTTGCAGCCATATTCCAGCTGTAAACCTGATCTTAGTGTCTCTTAAAGGATATTTTATTTATTCATTTTCTGATCTATTTGTTTGACAAACATTTAATCTGAGTTTTGATAAAAACCTGTTTCAATATGAAAATGACAGGCCGACTTTTTAATCAAGAAGTCTGTTGTCGGTGACATCAGGAAGCTTCATTCTGTAAATTCTTGTTCTGTTGTTGTTCTCAGTCAAATGAAAGTCAGAGTTCAGCCGCTTCAGTGGCAGCAGCAGGATTCCTGCTCAGCATTTTCACATCATATGTCCTCGGGTTTACATCTTGTTATTTTGGAACCGATTCAACTTAAGAAGTCATAGAAGTCTCTATGACAACAGTATCAGATCACCTTGATTATTTACCGCTGCTCCCAACTGGCCAATCACAGATCACCTCTGGAGGTGTGCGCTGAATAAATGGACCGTTGGCGCCGCCGTCCTGTTTATGTTAGAAACTGAGCTGCTGGTTCATTAAATGGGTTCTCTGCACATGATAACTGAAGCCCAACATGTTCAACGCGGAAACCAACACATATCTATGCTCTGCCAACAGTTATAAGCATTTATAGCAGATAAACTGAGCGCTGGAGCAGCCTGCAGGTTTCCTCTCACAGCAACACGCTGTTAGCCGGAGTTAGCCGGCAGCGCAGGCTTCTGCAGGCTGCAGGCCTCAGCATTACACCAACCGAAGCAAATATCTTCATCTTCTCTTCATTACCTCATTATAATGAGCTTCTATGTAGCTGGAGTTAGCTCATGTTCTCTGGCAATGTCACGTTATTAGAATGGAACCGCTCAACGATTCAACATGCCGGTTAGCCGTCAGCAGAGGCCGGAGCGAACAGCATCTAACACCGGCTCTAGCTAAACCCCCCACCCTCCAAAAAGCAGGCCTTTCCGGGTACATACCATGCGGATCTAACGTTGAGTGCACGATGCTGACCCGCTGTGGTGATCCGAATTAGGGAGGAATACTGACCCCGGTGACGTTCACTTGGTTTCCTTTTTTCACCCCGGGTTAGAAAATGGCGGCGAGGTAAAGTCCCGAGGTCCGCTTCTTCCCTTTTAGAGAAACAGGGTTTCTGAGGGGGGGATTCAGGGGCTGCTCCGGTTTCATTCATCTGGGTTACGGCGGGAAACGAAGCCGGCGATAACTCTGACGTCACTGTAAATCCCAGTTAATGTAGTAATGACACACTAACACATAGTTAATGTATAACTCATGCTGTAATAAACACGGCAACCATGACTTAATTGTCATAATAAGGCTAAAACGCAGTAATGCACCACAATACTACCCGCCAAATGGTAATAACATAGCACAACACAGTAATAAAGTTACAGACAATAATAACTCAGTGAAGATAGTCAGAGATCCCTTAACGGATTCCAGTTCATCCTAATCCTTCCAGCAATATAGACAGACTCAAAGTCAGCTTAATCTGTTCCAATTTTCCTAGTTATAAAATTATGTTATAAAACAATGTTACATTGTAGAACAATGCAAGTTTATTGTTCCAGTTGTGGAAACCTAGGCAAGTTTATCAAGTATTTGACTTTGCAGTAGTTCCTCATACCAAAATATGTGAAGAAACAGTAACTTTTGGAGTGTTTTTCTCACTGATTATTATTATTATTATTATTATTATTATTATTATTATTATTATTATTATTATTATTATTATTATTATTATTATTATTCAGTAGTTATTACATTCTTATCATGCCTTGCTATTTTAATCAGGCATGAGTTCTTTTCTGGTGAGAAACTTTTCCATTTCACTCTGCTACACAATCAGCAAAGCAGCCTGACAGTTTATAAGAAAGACATGAGCATGGAAAGTAACATTTCAATGTTATTTTAACCTATATTATAAAATATTTTAACTTATAAAAAACAAGTTAAATTTGATTATAAAAATTATAATTATGATCCAAAATATTATTAGAGTAATTTTTTATTTTTTCCCCTCTCATCTTCCCTCCATCTTTCTGAGCCCCCCCCCCCACTCTCTCTCTCCTGGTGCTTTTATCACTGTTTTTCTGTGTTGGTTAATAGTTGAATGTACCATTCATCGCTTTCCATTAGCACAGCCTGCTGGAAACTGTTTCTGAAAATATTTTTGGTGAAACCAACAGTTTTCTAACTTTTAAACAACTTAAGTATGAGAGAATCAGTGGGAAAGTCAGGACCATCTCTATCTGAGGGCTCCACAAGATGTTACCGCCAGTGCCTAGTTAATGGGAAGACTTTTGGAAGTGAAAGCTAGTAAACAAAAAGCCCTGTGACAGGAGTCAGGAGGACGGAGAAGTTATCTGTATTTTATCGTTTTACTGATTAGTCCATGAACAATTTATGACTGTCACTTTAATAAAAACATTTTTAATTGATTTATTTTATTTTGACTCAATGCATTTTACTTTGTGATTTTTTTATTATCATTATTTTGGTTTAATTTAAGCTAGTTTTGTTTGTAATGACAAGAACCTCCGCAACTCTGTACGTCACTTCCTGTTTCTCATCAGGGGCGTGCCTTATATGCTTTGTTGGACGCTCATTGGTTGAGCGCGAAATTTCAAACGTAACAGGAAAAGCGGCAGCAACAGGAATTGTTATTGTACTGAAAGTGCTAATAACAATTCGATATTCACACAGTAATGTAATGTCTATTTATCCATAAGGTGAATATATTAATAGTGAGCCAAGTTTTAGCCCGAGCTGAGATGGACATCGCTTCGTATTTACGGTAAAAACGCTAGCCCGAGTTAGCCTCCTGTAGCTAATACCAGCTATTAGCTACATTTTGGACGCTGGGCTTTCCTCCTTAAAGTTGTCTCCATATGTCCCCTTTTTTTAGGTGTTTTGAAGAAAGTTTGGCCTCCTACAGCGGAGACGACCCGCTGGATCCCTGGGACAGGTCAGTCGTTCCGCTAATTCTGCTGTTTTAATCCGAACCGATGTAGATCAGGACTTCAGACATATAAATGAGCTTGAATTCAAAATCAGTTTCTCCAGTTTTAAATAATAAAAACTTGTCTAATCTGATGAGTTAATTCAGCCGCTAGGAAGTCTCCTGAATTTTGTGGAACAATTTGGAATCCTGACAGTTTAAATCTAGAGGTGGAGAAAATGGGTCATAGAGTCTAGAAAATCATCCATTCATCCATTTCCATTACATCCTCGTCCCTCAGTGGGTCGGGAGGTGCTGAGAGGTGAGAGGTGGGGTCACCCGGACAGGTCACCAGTCTGGCGCAGTCTAGAAAATCAGTTAAGCAAAATATTTGTCTGCTGCCGCAGAGAAACGTTGCTTGCTGTGCTTTTGACTTTTCTGTTCTCGGTTCCTGCAGGTTCGTGGGCTTCCTGGAGCAGAGGCAGCCAGCAGGGGGCAGCAGTGAGATGTCGCTGGTGTTTGACGCGCTGGTCCAAAGATTCCTCAACGTGGATCAATATGCCAACGACGTCCGCTACGTCAACTACTGCATCAGATGTGTAAGTCAGACTGTTGTTCCAGCGCTGAGCAGCAGGACCGAACCGCTCATCCTAACTAGAACTAGTTACAGCTAGTTACCTCAAACAGCGAGAGTCCTTTAAGTTTACTGATGGAGAAACATGGAGCTGTGATTTAGGTTGGATTGTTCCTCAAAATCCAACCAGCAGTTTATTAATCAGATGAAACCAGTTTATACCCTGAATCCAGTCACAGATTTACTGAACTGAAATTGTTCCTGGAGCCAGAAGGACGCTTCCTTTCCTTCCTTTCTTAGTTTCTTCCTCACCTTGTTTCCTTACTTACTTAACTCCTTAGTTCCTTCCTGGCTTCTTTCCATCCTTCCCTGCTTTGTTCCTTCTTTTGTTTCCTTACTTCATTAGTTTCTTTCTGCCTTCCTTCCTTCCTTCCTTCCTTCCTTCCTTCCTTCCTTCCTCCCTCCTTTCCTTCCTTCCTCCCTCCTTTCCTTCCTTCCTCCCTCCTTTCCTTCCTTTCTTTGTTCTGCACATTTAATTGAATCAGGTTTTCAGTGGACCTATAATGAAGGTCCGGTTCTGTTGCCGTCCCTGGCGCTGGAAGCTGCGTTGCATTGCTCAGGTTTCCATGGAAACCGTGTCTTCCAGGCCAGTTACTGCGCGGACCCCGCCGCCCTGTACGCTCACGTCTTCGGCCGCGGCGTCGGCACCAGGACGGCGGCTCTGTACCTGGCCTGGGCTCGGCACTTTGAGCAGAAGGGAATGAAGGATCAGGCTGACGCCGTTTACCTGAAGGCTCTGGAGAACCAGGCCCAGCCGGCGGACGCGCTGCTCCACGAGTACAGGTGAGTACAGCGCTAAACCAACACTGTTTGTAGAAGAAGCTAATGCTAAAGCACTACCAACATGGCATTAAGGGAAGCTAATGCTAAAGCACTACCAACATGGCATTAAGGGAAGCTAATGCTAAAGGGCTACCAACATGGCATTAAGGGAAGCTAATGCTAAAGGGCTACAGCAACATAGCATTTTGAGAAAGCTAATGCTAACGCGCTAACGTTAAATGACACCTTTACTTTAAAGGTGCCATTCAACAGCCCTTGAGCACAAATTTAATTTCAAGTTGAAAATTAGCTCTGCTGTTAGCGTATTAGCAGATCAGTGGAGGTTTGCTGAGTGAAGTTTATGCTGACGTGAAGTGTGACCTGCAGGCAGTTCCAGAGCAGAACCAGAACCGAGCCTCCAGAGTCCGGTGAGAGTCTGTCGACCCGATTGTCTCATGACGCCATGTTGGATCAGCTGCTGATTCTTCCTGTGTTTCATTGGACAGGAGCCCGAGTCCCTCTGCAGAACTCCCAGCTGACCAATCAGATGTCTCCCCTGAAAAAGGTTCCTGTCTGTTACGTTTTGCAACCGTAGCTCCAGTATGACCCATTAAACCTCTGGTTCTGTCCAGGCCGCCGCTGGTTCTCCATCCAAACAGCCTCTGAGAAGAACCGTCACGACGTAAGTCCTCGGAGCTCGTTAGTCCTGGTCTTAACGAGGTGTCCGCTCACCTGTGGTGTGGTTCGCAGCGCGTCCCGTGCCGAGACGTCGGGGACGCAGCGTTCCAGTCAGGATGCCGCCGCCCCGACGGTCTCCGAGTACATCGAGGACTCGCTGGTCCGTGACGGCATCGAGTTCTGCTTCGAAGAGGTCCGGGCCGAGAAATACTTCAGGAAGATCCGGGAGAGGCAGGAGCGGGAGCGGAGGGAGAACAGTAAGAACCCGGCGTTCCCTGAGACAGGAAGTGACCCGTTTCTCCCCGAGACAGGAAGTGACCCGTTTCTCCCTGAGACAGGAAGTGACCCGTTTCTGGTGTTGTCCTTGCAGTGCAGCGGCAGCTGCGGCAGCAGGAGCAGGAGGTGCAGAGGCTGCAGAACATGCTGCAGCAGGTCAACCAGGGCCTGCAGGCCTGGGGAGGATCTCAATGCACAACGCTGCAGGTCACCATGGAGACGGCGCAATGGCCGCCTTTCTGTCTTACTTTCTCTCTGCCTTCTGCGTTTCTATTCCTTCCTCTCTCTGTCCCATCATGTGACCTTTGACCCGGGTAACCAGGTGATGCTCCCCCCTCCAGGCCTCTGCTGCTCCCTCCTCCTCCTCCTCTCGTTCCCGTCGCTCCGTCGGCTTGAGGCTTCACTTCGACCTCAGCCTGATCCAGGAGGCTGCCGGTACCGGTTCTGGTTCTGAGGCGACCCGCCCTCCCCCCGTCCTGTCCGACTGCAGCGGCGCAGCAGAACCTCACGCCGAAGGGTCATCAGCCCAGAGGAACCCGGACGCCCGGCAGCTCGGCGCGGCGTCGCTGTGAGTACCTGCTGACCTCCAGAGGGGAAACTCACAGCACCTCCCTAGACTCTCTGACTCTCCGTATTTCCCATCAGGCATTGCGGTCTGGTACCAGAACCTGAGGAGAAGCTTGATGGTGAGTCTTCATCGCCCTCCTCCTTCTTCCTGCTCATCTTCCTCCTCCTCATCTTCTTCATCGTTCCAGAGTCTCAGGGAGGAGCAGCCAGCTTCTCCCACGCCACGCCCAACTCCTCTCTGGGCTTCGTCCAGGCCACGCCCTCCAGGGCGCTGCCGTCGCCCACCCTCAACACGCGGGAGGCCCTGGGTGAGTGCCCGGTTCTGGTCCTGACCCGTTGTTCCCTCTAGGCGTCATCATGTTCTGGTTCTGGTTCTGGTTCTGACCCGTTGTCCCCTCTAGGCGTCATCATGGACATGTTCTGGTTCTGGTTCTGGTTCTGACCCGTTGTTCCCTCTAGGCGTCATCATGGACATGTTCTGGTTCTGGTTCTGGTTCTGACCCGTTGTTCCCTCTAGCCGTCATCATGTTCTGGTTCTGGTTCTGGTTCTGACCCGTTGTTCCCTCTAGGCGTCATCATGGACATGTTCTGGTTCTGGTTCTGGTTCTGACCCGTTGTTCCCTCTAGGCGTCATCATGTTCTGGTTCTGGTTCTGACCCGTTGTTCCCTCTAGGCGTCATCATGGACATGTTCTGGTTCTGGTTTTGACCCGTTGTCCCCTCTAGGCGTCATCATGGACATGTTCCAGGCCCCTACCTTCCTGGACGAGCCGTTGTTCCAGGGAGCCTCCACGCTGCACCGGGCCGCTGCTGAACCCGACCCGGACCTGGAGACCGGCGGTAAACGTTCTGGATCTGTAGCACAGCAGGCCGGTTCTGGTTAGTCCGGTTCTGACCCGTTCTCTACTCCACTGGTCACAGTGATCCCGCTGGTACCGGAGCCGCCGGCTTCCGCCCCGTTCACCATCTTCCAGGAGAACGAAGACAAAGAGAACGACAGGTAAACCTTCGTCCTCTTCCTCATCATCAGAGGCTCCTGAATCCTCCTTGAAGAGACAGAACCGTCCTTAATACCTTCCTTAGTCCCTTCCTCAGTCCTTCCCTCAGTCCTTCCCTCAGTCTCCTTCTGTCTCTGCAGCTGGACGGATTCTTGCTCCTACTTCTTCAGTTTTGGACATTAATGATCTGTAACCATGGTAACACATGGACTGATTTGATGCTTTTGTTTCCTTCAGCGCCGCGGTTTCGTTTGAGCGGTCCAAACCGGTCAGGGCTCTGACAGAACTCAGCGGGCCGAGGGCGGACAGACCCAACGTGAGTTTCGGACAGTTGTTAGGCATCTCCGGCGGTTCCGGTCCGGCCGGTGCTGTCGGGCTGAATCCCTGTCCGTGTCCACCAGGAGACGCCGTCGGAGCTGATCCCAGACGAGAGCACCATGTGGGGCGCGCGCTACAACTCGCTGGCCGCCTGTCCCAACAGCACCACCGACTTCGCCCCGCTGGCCCAGTTCGTCTCCACGCCGTTCGCTCACAAAACGCCGTTCAGCGGCTGCTTCTTCCTGGCTGAAGGTACCGGCGGAGGCTCTGCCTCCTCCGCCGCCTCCATGACGCTTCGCTGGATGAGGTTCTGATTCTGATGTTCCTGCAGAGCATAACGGAGACGGCGGCGACGAAAACGTCTTCATCAGACGACAGACGAAGAAACTCAGGTGAGCAGACTTCAGGTTTTCAACATGGGGTCACAAGATTTTTGATTTTTTGTATGTTTTTATTGAAGGTTTTGACTTTAAAAACACATTAACATGTAACAGAGTGGTGGCACTGTGATCACATTGGTTTGTTTTGACTGATTAAAGTGTAACTAAAACCCAAATTAACTGTTTTTGCAGATGGTGTCTAAATCGGTAGTTAAGGATCCGATCTTTGTGTTTCTGTGCACATTTTGACGTTTTCCTGTAAATGTGTTTAGTTCTGCAATAGATTTGTCACTAATTGCTTTTTTAAGAGTCGCTAGATTTGTTGCTATTTTTTTTCCAAATAGTTGATGGATTTTTCACTATTACCATGTTTTGAAAAACAAGTTGCTAGATTTATCACAAGTCGCTTTTTTAAAAGTAGCTAGAGTTGTCACATGCCTCTTTTTTTTTATTTTTTTTTTTTTAAAGATTTTTTGAGGCTCTAGTGGCCTTTATTTGAAAGTAGCTTGACAGGAAATTAGGGATTGAGAGAGGGAGAAGACATGCGGCAAATGTCGCCAGGCCGGGAATTGAACCTGCAACTACCGGCATGAGGACTAAAGCCTCCATATGTGGGTTGTGCTTTGCACCTACGCCACCACAGCACCCCATTACATGTCATTTTTAATGAACATGTGTGATAGCTGTCATTTAACTCCTGTGGATTTGACATAAAACTCAAAGTAGGATTTAATGCATCAATACTCTGCTCTACTGGTGATCAATCAGTAGAGCAGATAGATGAAAAAATGTATACTTTCTGATGAAAAAAATATTGATAAATATCGTAGAATTGACAAAATTACACAGCCCTACACCTGGTGTGATCTTCAATCATCTCAAGCTACTTTACCTACAATAACAAGCCATTTTCATTTTCAATGGGTCTTTCTAAAAGGAGTTTCTGTCATGTGATTGGCTGATTAGTTATTTGGAGATAAATATGAAATCCAGCACAACCTTTTTAAAATACCAAAATCCAAAAGTAGGACCATCTTTTATATCGCGACATGGTAACTTAATTACTTTACTTGGTCTATTTTTGTCCAATATCTATAAAAAATGTTTTAGGACTAATGTTATTACTGGTAATGTGTAAGAACTATCATGCAAAAACCTGCATTATGTCCAATTAACCAGTGGGGGGTGGGCGAAGTCAGTTTAAATAGAAGTTGGTGTTACACTTAATCTTGGTCTCACATGACCTTTGACCTCGACAAACCTCGTCTTAATAGGTTTAGGTGATGTAAAGCTGTGATGGACAGATGAGCTGCGCAGGATGTTCTCCCCATCATGGATTGATTCAAGCCCAGTGATACCCAGAAGACGACAGAGCAGGTGCAGAAAATTAAACTGGGTCTGTTTTGTTACTAGAGAACTGCTATCTAATAAATCTGCCTTAAAAGGCCAGAAGAGCAACAATTAAATGGTTAAAATCCACAGATTGGTCAAAAAACAACAGCTTCTTCAACGCATCACTGTCCAATTAATGTTATCTTCCTCATAGTTTCCTTGAACTATGTTGGATATTTTTGGGGATACAGAGTGGTGTATATGAAAAACCTGTTAAATATTTGGATAAAAAATGTATTTAGAGAAAACAGAACTTCTCACTTCTGACATTAGAATAACATTGATAACATGCTGCCTGTCACGTTATCAGATTATTTTCAACCAGACCAGAGCTGATGCAGATTGACTCCTATTTTCAGTTCCAACATGGGCTAATAATAAAGTTATTAGCCCATAATAAAGTTGCTATGATAATTACAACTTGACTAGGACACGAATTTGTCATTCGTGTCCTAGTCAACAAATAAATTTAGAGTACGGAGTAAATTTGAGTTTTGCTCGCTTCTGTCCTGAAGTGCAAAAAATGTGAGTTATTTAATTTTTATTTGGACATTTCCAAAATAAACATGCAAATTAAAACTAAACTACTACACTTTGCTGAAACAATTAAAATTAAACTGCTATTGCCATGTTATCTTCAAAGAAACAATGTTAATTTATGCAAAGAAACTTAACAAATTTGCTGCTGATGACTCTTTGTTTTACTATTTCACTCAAGTCAATTTCCACCTTTGAGTAATATTCTGATTTTCCCCTCAAAAACTGTGTGGCTTACATAAGAGGGAATGTTTTATATAGTTTTTTTTTCTGGCTTCATGTTTTGTCGGATAGAAAAGACAAAAACAAAGAGGTTTGTTTATTTCTTCCACCATCCTCATGTCTCAACCTCTTTGTTTTTTTTTATCTCTCCCTGCACCCCCACCTCTCCATGGATTCACAACAGACCATTAGAGACGGAGATCAACCAGTTCATTGAGAAATTTATTGTGACAATTTAAGAGGGTGTAGAAAAAGTAACTGAAGAACTGTGGAGCAAAGTTGAGATTTGTAATGAAGGAATCAAAGTTCCAAGATATCTGAGCTGTAAAAAAGAACAATGTTCTTGCTGTTACTAGGTTTTTATCTTCAGAACTTCCTTGATTTTTCTCTGCATACATTCATCTGGGATTCAGAAAACAAAAATGCAGATTTGCACATAAAGAAAAGTAATCCCCATTGAGATCTGTGGCTCTAGAGGCTATTGGACTACAGGGATCTCTGTTTTAGAGAAGCCAGTTCGAGGTGATTTGATCTCTGACATGATGCGTTTCCAGGCTGGAAGCAGCCGTCAGATGATGTGTATAGTCTGGTCATAAAGGGATAGATATGGACCACAACAATGCACAGCCTATGGCATTTAGACAGTGCTCCAGTTCTCAAAATGTGTCAACATGATGTCCATCACATCACCGCAAACCCGAGTCGTTGAAGCAATCTATAAAACCTGAGATTTTACTGTGAATGAAAGATCAGCAGTTTCTAAAATACCCAGACTGGCTTCAAAAAATGCCCCTTTAAAAGTCACTTAGTGTGTTTTCACACCTGATAGCGTGGTAAACCAATCAGACTTGGTTTGATTGGGGGATCAAAATTGCAGCCTTTGTTACATTTTCAGCTGATGAGGTTTGTTTTCACGCTGCACTGTTGAATGATCGAAACTAACTGAAAAACCTGTTCCCCTCCTCACCTGTGGGGGCACTGTCCCAAGAGCCACTGAAGGAAACGACACAAAAACCTCAAAAGAAAACCCAGGGCAACTTCCTTCATCACAGAATGTAAATAAAAATAGAGTAGAGTCATATTTTAGAGGTTGTAGGATTTCTGTTTTGTTTTTGGTAAAAGACTACGAGACATTTTTCCTGCTAGCGTTAGACTCTCATATTTGTTTGATTATTTACCCAGAATGCCCTGCGCCATAGTCTGCCCCCTGCTTCTGGAGGGTTCTCCGGTAAACTTGGCGTTCACATATGCATTTGAACTGCATGTGGAACAAAAAAGCGTCTGCTTGTTTGGTCCACATCGGAGTTTGATTGAGCATTCACACCTCCCAAATGAACCGGGCTTTCTAGACAAACGAACCAAAGTTTGATTAAAGTGGACTTAACAGGGTTGGTGTGAATGCACCAGTTTGCTCTTTAGCAGTGTTTCTCCAAATCTAGATGCATATATTTGCTGATTCTCCTTTTTATCTCAACACTTAAACACATGTACTTAAAAATAGAAAAAAGGGCGCCAATTAAGAACGAGATAAAGATGGAAAGTCATTACCTTGAGGAATCTTTGGTGAATATCTGCAGATCAAAGATTCCGGTTTTAACGTGGGACAAGTCTAGTCTTCTGACTAGTTTGACTTCAAAAATCGAATCAATAGCTTTGTTTCCATTACAAATGCGTGCAAAACTTTGACATTCCACTTATGTTGAAAAAACAATTATGCAATTCCAGTGTTAAATAAGAAATACAGTTAAAATCGGCAAGTGAATAAGTTTGTGCACGCGATAAGTCCATAAAAAAAACACTTCCTGTCGTCTTCTTCATTGTCTCTGCCAGTGGTAACATCTGGTTGTTGATCACATAACTTGTGTGATGCGAACACACAAGTTTCCATTGCAGTTTCCACCTCATCTTAGTTAGAAAAATGTTAGTTTTTTTCACATTTTGCAAATTTATTGTCATAATTCCATTTTGCCCAATAAGGTCAATGAAAATGCAGCTACTGAATTTCATATTCACACATTTCCAGATCATCTGAATTTCTCTAAAGTTGTTCAAGAGAATATGTTAATATAACATCGAGTCCTTATCACCTTTCTTTCCCCCATCATTTCTCTTTTCACACCCTCTTCTCTCACAAGCGTTATAACCCCCACTCCATCTTACTTGTGCGCTCTCCCTCGCTGCTTTCCTGTCTCGCTCCTCCTTGCTTTACCCCGTTTCCACACACCCCCACACTCCCCCACCCACATCCACATTCCCCCGCTCTGCATTAAGCCCATCTTGTCTCGTTGCCTCTCTGATCCCTGGAGCATTGCTCTGCAGGAGCTCCTCCGACCAGCGCAAGCCCTGCTGGTCTCCAGTCACCCTCTCCACAAGAGTGTTAGCTGAAGAGTGGGAGTATCCATCCTGCATGCGGCGGAGAGCAAGAGGGAAAAAAAGTAAGCAGTGAGCGTGTTTGAAATGCAGAGTAGAAAAACAATGTGAAAATGAAAAGAGATGAAACGAGATGAGGGGAGGAGAATAAAGACAGGAAAAAAACTGGAATTGGAAATGCAGGGTGGCATGAGGAATAAGTGAGCGAATGGGAGAGGAAGAGAGAGAGTAAGCGGGAAGGGAGGGAGGCGAACAACACTGCAGACACTCATCCTCTGTCACTGCTCCGCAGCCAGAGGACAGAGGCAGCACCGGCGTCAGCGGGGTACGATGGAGGAGGACCGCTGCACCATCCGTCTGCGGCTCGCTCCCCACAACTGACCCCTTCTCTCCGGAACGTCCCGCCAAGTTAACGGAGGAAACTAGCGCCTCTTCACGAGATCACAAGTTCTGGAGCTCAACTTGTGCAGGACCGCCGTTCACACCCTTTGCAATAATTTCTCCCGTTGTACACGCCCACACTCCACTCCTCATCACACCCTCTCCTTCAAACCGAAGCCCGCTGCACTTCCCCGTCGCCTCCTGGACTCGTGTGTTTGGGTTGTTCTTCATCATTGCTGCTTGCTGACCTTTCGAGCTGAGTGGATTTACTTTTCTCCTGTGGTGGACCATGGGGCAGGGGTGGCGGGGCACAGGAGGGACCCCCAGGAAAAGGACAGGGGGAAGCTGGTATCTTTTGGTGACATTGCTGTTCTGTGGTTTCTGGAAGGCTCACTCGCAGACAGACGATGGGAAGTCTGTCTACTTCTGGGAAACAGGTACCGCTAACCCACTAATTACATGTTGAATTTAAGCTCTGTATTTACATATCGGCTGTTCATGAGAGGGTGTGATGAATTGTTGTGTGCAGATATGTGAACACCCACACTCCCTGCTCATTATTTGCAGAAAATATGTGTCAAGGAACGGAGCAGGAAACAAAAACAAGGGTTTTAGGAATTGTTTTCCCGCTCAACTTAACCACAATGATAGACAAAGCTTCTGGATGCCACATAAATCTGCTATGGGAGTTATCAGACTCCATGCAGCTGAACTTCAAGGAACGCACGCAGATGAAAGATGACCCAGAAATCTACATTAGAACCGTCTCCTCGTGCAGAATAGCATGTGACACGCAGGGCAAGCTGTGATCCATTTTTGAGTGGATTACACTCATCTCCCAGAGTCTCAGGTGATGCACCATTATTGAAATGTTGGTGCTGTGAGCTACAGCTTGGAGATGACTGATGGGTACTTCTTCCTACAATGCTGTGTGGTGGAGAATCTGGATGGGTTTTGATTGCATTGGTGACTTTTTCTGCACATGCTTGTTGGTTTTGCAGTGAAGACTTGAACGACTGGTGCTAGTTTCACTTGTCTAGAGAGCTGGATGCATTAAATATTTGCATCATTAGTGTTTTAACAGCATTTTTAAATACCTAAATTAAACATTGATGAATGTTTTATCGACCCGGAAACCGACGGTTGCTTGTCTTTCAACTTTTCACCACATAGGGTAGGTTTTCTCAATGCTAGCCCAACTCAAAGCCCGCATGTCCTGCCCTGCCTTGCTAAGCAACAGTCCCCAGATGACATATCCCACGTCTCTCCTCGGCAGTTGTGCATCCTTAAAGAGGATGTAGCTGAGTAAGGAGATTAAAGGAGCAGGGATTTAACAACCCAGGAACGAAAGCCCAGGGAACTAAGTTGGAAAAAGAGGAAGGAAGAGTGAGCACTGCAGGCAGAGAAAGTGGAAAGAGAGGATACCTTAACCCACATCCACCCTGACGTTAGGTCATAATGATTATGCCTCTCTCCCACGCTACACCACCTCTCTGTGCTCCCACACTGGAAAGCTCTAGGCTTTGTGCTTTGAAATGTAATCCAGTGTTGGGACTTTGTTCACCTCTTTGCAAATAAAAGGTAGCGCATCGATTCCAGCCCCGGAGTTTTTCTCTCTGTGCCTCTCTCGGTTTGACAATTGCCCGCAGAGTATTAAAATCACACAGGGCAATTTGCTGCTTAGAATCCCATTGCTTTTCATCAAAATGTGATTATGTTTGTGCAGCATTTGCATACTTCCTCTATGCCAAAGGAGGCTTGTTTAAGAGGAAGGAGGGAAAAATGTGATGTTTATGCACATCTTTAGAGGGTGCAGTGGAGGAAATTCTTGTGGCAAGATATGCTGTGATGTTTTGCATATTGATGAGTTTAGCTGAAATACTACCCCCTGTCTTGAAAACTGTGGGGAATTGGGCCCTGCTTCTCCTTTTATTGCTTTCTGTGAAAATATGATGCATCTGTTATGGAAGGCGAGACAGGTCAGTGCCGCCTTTTTGCTATTCAAATGAGGCTGATGGAGACCAGAGGCTCGCAAGGGATTTCGTTTTTCTGAAGGAATAAAAAAAAAGAAAAACACGAGGCTGGAAGTAATGATGATGAAAGTAATGATGATGATGATGTTAATGGCGCACCGCCGTTCTTCCGGGGGCCTTGCTGGGAGTTCCTCACATTCAGATTCTCACACCATTTTTCTTCGTGTCACTTCCTGACAGTCGGGCTCTGTCTCTGCACCTCCTCCTCTCCATCTAATTGCATATTGCTGTTTCTCTCCCACTGTCATATTCTCTAGATAACGAAACAGGGGAATATGATGAAATTTGAAAGAAACCTTCTCTGTTAGCTGTGCTTACACTGTCACACCAGGATGTCAATGGATCTAATAAGTACTGCTGTATGCTACCAAGTTAGATCTCAAAAACTGGAAAGTTCACTTGTTTCAGTAAGTTCAGGTCAAAATATGAAATTTAGATTCACTACACAGTCATTCACTTTCTATGTAGTTTAGAATATTTAATAGGGAAATGTTGTGGCCTACACAGTGTTGGCGAAGACTGCAGACTTGACAGTTTTCCCTTTCACGGTCACCGACACTCTCCAGAGGAAGGGTAAGCCGCACAACTCCATCGCTAATGAAGCTGGCTCTTTAAAATGATATATCTCAGCCGACATATTGTTGCAAAATTTAGTGGAGGAATTAAGCATGATCGGGGGGGAAAAAAGTGCACAAGCAACAGTTATGACCACAGCCTTTCACAATGTGAAGCCTGCAGCTGGAGGTTCAAGAGCCACCACACACAGACACATCCAGGAAATTGGCTACAACTGTCACAGTCCTTATTTCTGGAGTTGGGCCACCCTGAGCCTGTGTTGAGGAGAAAATGTTGCTTATCTGAAGTTTTCCTTTACAGATGAAGGTTAATTTTGTATTTTATTTGGAAAACAAGATCAGAAACTGAAGAGAAAGTGGAGCGGCACAGAATCGAACTTGTGTGAAAAAGTCCAGTGTGATGTTTATAAAGTTAGTGATAATTGAAAGTCAGCCATCTTTCAGGACGTTTTAGAGCACTAACTGCTTCCTGTTGCTGGTGAGCTTTTATGAAGATGCTGCCCACAATCCCAAAAGTACCAACAACCGATTAAATGGTTGTCGTGTCTCTGTGTTTGGCTAAAACACGCCAGATCAAGTCCCAGTTGTAAACCTATAGAGCATTTTCAAGAGAAGATTGGACACCAAAGCCAATGGAGGTAGACTAAGGCAGCCTGGACTTCCTTAAAGAGGTCATACTTATTAAAATTTACTGTTTTAAGCTTTACTTCATGTTATAAAAACACACCTGGAGTGTTGCCTTGATTCTTTCATACCTGTTTGAGAAATCCTTGAATCTCTCATGGCAACCATTCAGCAGAGCAAAGCTGAATGGTTGCTGGATCACACTGAGCGCCTCATTTCTGAGCATCACTTCCACATTCAGCTCCTTCAGACTAGCCAGCAGCAATTAGCACCTTGTGGAACTGCGCATCTGCTGAGCTTATTATATGAGCTACTTCTCAGTAAAACGCTGCTAAAAATAAACATCGTTAAAGGGCTAATACAGGAGTGATGTGGTCATAACTTCCTGAAGGCATAGTGTCGGAAATCGAAGGAGTTTCTTAAAGAGACAGAGGCCCAATTTGAAGGAGTTGAATTTCTTTTAAGTCATGTTTGATTTATACAGCATTTTTATAACAACAGAAGGTAACAGTTACTTGATTGTGCTATAATATAAATTGGCGCAATGCGCCTGAAACATACAGCTGTAGCAAAAATGAAGAGCCCACTGCACTGAATCCCGGTTCTTTCACCAAATATTGATTCCTGAACTCTTCCTGAGGTAAAACATCAGTATTGTTGTTTTTAAATGAATATAAACTTGTTTTCTTTGCATTGTTTGAGGTCTGAAAGCACTGCATCTTTTTCATTAATTTGACCATTTCTCATTTTCTGCAAATAAATACTAAATTTGTGCTTGGAATTTCAGAGACATGTTGTCGGCAGTTCATAGAATAAAAGAACAAAGTTCATTTTACTCAAACATAAAAAGTTAAATCAGAGAACTGATCATTTTAAGTAGCCTCTTAATTTTTCCCACAGCTGTATATAATACTTCCCCTTTAACAACACAACACTGACACAGGTTAATTGCCTCCATGTCATGCTGCACTGATGCAGTAATTCATGCAGAAGTACTCTAGAGTGGATATACTTTACAGTACCTCAACGAACTTTCGCTGGGCTGACATTTCTGTATCAGAGTGCAATATTCTAATTTTAAGAAACTGCAAGTTTACCTGTAACCCACAATTAACAAAACTGAGTAATAAACCTATAAATAAGCCTAATTAGTGAAAAGTATCACCTTCTCAGTTCTACTTTGAGATTCCCCAGTAAGTCCACATACAGCCGGATCATCTGTGGTTTGTGATGTTGATGCTTTATTAGACTCTGCTGTTGGTGCGATTAGTTTGTCTCGAGGCAGATGGGAATTCATGACGGCTCAAACCTGGCAAAGCAATTACAGCGCTTGTCTCTGGTGTATTCGAGCAAACATGTTGTGTCGAACCTCTGAGTTTGGTTATTTCCCCTTCAGGGTGTAACTGAGGCTTAAAACAATATCTCCACCTTCATAAAACCGGCTGGCCTCATCATCAGCAGGTGACTTTTCACCTGCCAGGTCGACCCGCCTTCTGATCTGATGGTTCTTTGTCATTACTCACCCTTCTAGAAAGCAGGCGCGTAATCTTTCTCGGGATTGGGATTATCGGTTTTCCAGATTATGCATGAGTCACCTCCAGCCTTAGAAGGAGCTAGTCCAATCCCGCCTCCTGTCTTCATCCATTAGATCACTTTTCAGCACGTGTCTTGCTAATTTTAGGCCTGTTGAGTCACCTGCTCTTACAAATGATTTTTTTTTTCTTATGTGAATGGATGCAATCTCTAAAAGTTTGGTAAACTGTAAATCCTGACACGATTTCAGGCGCATTCATAATTTATGTGTACGTGAAACATGGCTTTCACAGAGATACGTTTAGAGATGCGCCAATGTCAAAATTTGGGCCGATATCCGATATTAATATTGTTGTTTTTGGTCAATAACCAATTGAGAGCGTCATTTCTTCTGCCGTCATCTGTTGGGGCCAAACATCAGAACCAGCGACTTAAAAAGGCTCAACAGCCTGATACAGAGGACTGGTTCTGTTCTGGTTCTGCTCTGGTTCTGTTCTGGGGACGACTGTGGAACCTCTGGAGATGATCAATCAAAGAAGGATTCCTCATAGGACCAATAAAATTATGGACAAAACTGACCATCCTCTGCATGAGACTGTTTTGGGAAAACAATGTGTCTTCAGTCAGAGGCTTCTTCTGACTTGCTGTAATACAGACTGCTACAGGAGATCTTTCCTGCCATCAGCCATCACCATCTTCAACTACTCTTGGAAGAATCTGAATTAATAAACTACAGCAGCATTTAATTTCTCTTTGGGGTCAATAAAGTATTTTTGAATTTTAATTTTTAATTTTAAAGGGCTCAACAGCCTGATAAAGAAGGCTGGTTCTGTTCTGGTTCTGCTCTGGTTCTGTTCGGATTCTGCTCTGATTCTGCTCTGGTTCTGTTCTGGATCTGCTCTGGTTCTGTTCGGATTCTGCTCTGGTTCTGCTCTGGTTCTGTTGTGATTCTGCTCTGGTTCTGTTCTGGTTCTGCTCTGGTTCTATTCGGATTCTGCTCTGGTTCTGTTCTGATTCTGCTCTCATTCTGTTCTGGTTCTGCTCTGGTTCTGTTCGGATTCTGCTCTGGTTCTCCTTTGGTTCTGCTCTGGTTCTGGGGACGACTGTGGACCCTCTGGAGATGATCAATCAAAGAAGGATTCTTTATAAAAATCAAGACGATTTTGGACAACCCTGACCATCCTCCTCAGGAGAAAACAGAGCATCTTCAGTCAGAGGCTTCTTCAGATTTAGTGCAGTACAGACTGCTAAAGGAGCTCTTTCCTGCCAACAGCCATCACCATCTACAAATACCCATTTGAAGAATCTCAATTAATAAGCTTCAACAGCATTTACTTTCTCTTTGGGATCAATAAAGTATTTTTGAATTTAATTAATGTTTTTTTAACTTGAACAGCAGAATAACTTCCAGAATAGCAAAGTTACTAAACTGTAATATGCTCTGGCTGTGAGAAACGGAAATAAACAGCAGGCAAACCGTGATTTATGAGGTTAATAATAATTCTGTTTCCTGAAATGTGTCTGTTTTTTCTGTATTTTCTTCCCTCCAGTTTATTTGTGGGTCTCAGTCAATCTTCCAGTGTTTTGTTGGCCTGTTGTGTTTCTCCGGCGTGACAGAGCAGTGTGACGGTTAGCGCTGTCGCCCTCGCATCGAGTAAGTCCAGTAGGTAACAACGCCTGTTGTTTTCTGCACCACAAACTCGCTGCTGTGTGTCAGCGCGGCCGGCTGATGTCACTTTTAAAGGCGCGGGACCGGGCCGAGCGGGACTGACAGGCCATCGTTAGCCGAATGCATTCCTCCCTTCGCAGCGGCTCCAGCAGTGAAGGATGTCACAGGCGTGGAGGGTTGATAGCAGCTCTCACACGATCACCTTCTATTACGGCAGCCTCGCTGAAGAGGCCATCCAGGAAATTGAAGGAGAGCAGGTTTGACGGGTTCACAAGTTCAATACAGCATGGCAAGGTCATTACGTGGCAAAGTGCCTTGAGCCAAACTGATTGTTGTAAACAAACACACCAAACAAGCAGCGTTTAAACAGAAAAGCTCTGAGATGAATGGATCCTTGAGTGTGGTATTGATCTTCGGTGGGTGCTTTGGACTAATTAAGGAGACTTTTTTTTTTCTACAGCTTTTGAATTCGGTTGAAGCTGGATACTTACATCAAGAAACTGCTAACTTTTATCCTCACTGTCTGTTAACAAATCAGGCTAAATTTTCCAAACTTTTTGCATTTGCCAATAAGATAAAAGTACAAATTTAAAAAAGTGAATATTGTGAATAGGCCTGTAGCAATAAGCAATCAATTAATCGCTTGATGAATTCAAATATGCCCAATAATTTCCATTTGCATGATTTCTCGTTTTTCTCTTTTTCTACCAGAAACTGGATGACAAAAGTCTTCAATCTGGTGTTTTGGTCTTAACTAGCCATTTATTTGAAAAAACTTCATAATTTGTTTTATTTGTTGTTTCTGTTGTTTTGTTTATTTATTTTGGATATTTAGAACGTCTTCCAGTTCCAGTGTTAAATGTTCTTTAGTATTTAAAATTTATTGAGCTTTGAAAATGTGTTCTTACATTATTAAGATCATAATACTTGAAAATGGTCTAAAAACTCCTTGACGTTTGGTCAGCTGGTTTTTCCTCTGTACAATGGCTGCTGGACAAGACAAACGTATTCTTGTCTTACCATTTAGAAATTCACTTGCTGCATTCTTGTTGGTTGTGCAGGAGGTTCCACTTTTGCCTTTCAAAAATGTACGCTTGCAGCCATTTTCACGTGTGAGTGTAAACTTTGAGTTGGGGGCGTGGCCAGCAGCAGCTTATTTAGATTTAAAGGGACAAGACACCATACAACAGCAGAAAGGAGATCAGCTGACCAGATTAAAACCTCATTATATAAGAATGACTTTAAGCAAAAAATGTAATGAACATGTTTTGTATGGACAGTAGACCAATCCTAACCTGTTCAAGGAAGCTTAATAAGTCTGTTTGTACAGGATTCGTTTTGCTGTGGATTATGACTCTCTTACAAGCTTCAGCCAACATATTCACAAAGTACAGAGGCATTGTCTGTTTGTAAATATGTGGTTTCAGCTACACAGGACACGGGTTTGTCCCAGTCCCACTGCAGCATGTGCGTATGCATGAATTAGTGGTTCCTTCTCTTTGTGCCTTTGAAATCCTTTTCCTTAAATAGCTGTGTGCTAATGCCTGCTTACCTGCCTTCTGCCAGACTGTTTCATTGAGCTCGCCCAACAGGCAGCGCGGCCGGAAAGTAACTGGCGTCATCCCAAATGAGAATGTCCCTTGGAGATTCCCCCGCCTCATTTTAGTAAGTGCACTGCAACGTGACCCTTTCTGACCCTAATTAACATCGCACCTCAAGGCAAACAAGAGTCTGCACTGTAATTGGCCAGATGCTGGTTAAAGTCCTTAGCAACAGGCAACAAATTTAGGCCATGCATGTAAATTAAGAAAATTTCCTTGGGAATTTCCGTGGCATTGTCAGCCGGTGGGTTTTATTCTAATTCGGCACGCCTGCTTTGTTTTTGTTTTCCTGTTTTAAGTTGGTCTGAAGTCGGAACTGAAGCTTCGCACATGTTTCGTGTCTGTGGTTGGTGTTTGCACTATTTTTACTTTTACTCCCAGAGGAAAAGGAATGTGTGCGACTCGAGCGCTAGATCTCTGCCATTCGGTGTCACTGCTGCAGAAATTACACAGCTGGCCAAGAACATGACGTCGCACTTGGATTTAAAAGCGGGCAGAGCAAAAAAAAATACGTCAGCTTTGACCCACACTGATCTATTTTGTGGCTTTGGAGATATTACTCTGCTTTGCCTCCACGCCAGACGACTGCCCTTTTTTTGAAATTGCCCATCCATCGTGCACAGAAAGATGCCAAAGAGATGCCGCAGTTTGTTTAATCTAAATGGCAGTGCTTACGATAAGACCTGGCTATTACTGATATAGGAAGGATGGCAGGATTAGAGATTACACTTCATCCAAAAAACTTTATTTAGACTCACATAAGAGGATTCCCACTGCCTTATTCCACAATATCGTCCCGTGGCTCATAACGAATTTTAGATGCAGCACTCTAACTCGGCTACAGCTTTTTTATTCAGACGGTCACAGCTTGAGTCTAGTAAGCAGATCAGTGGTAGATTTATGATGCAGAGATACGGTTGCTTCCTGATTATGATCCATGAGTCCATTCTGACACATGTTGCCATAAAACGACTTTTTAGCTGGGATTAAAGTACTTTCAGTAAGTTTTCCTAAGAAATCATTTTGAGAACGAATCAGTGCGTGGATAACTTTCTCCTGAAGAACAGGAACAAAACGGAAAGCATTACCTTTGGAGCAGCCTAGAGACGGCACACAGCTTCAGTTATTATCAGATCAGGCCCGAAGTCTGGTTCTGAACATTCAGAGCCACATAAAGACGGTTACAAAGTCGGCCTTCTGTCACCTGAACAACATTTCCAGGATTAGAGGACTAATGTCTCTGCGAGATCTAGAGAAACTCGTCCATGGATTTATCTTCAGATTTAATCAATCCTCCAGCTGCAGCAGATCCAAAACGCTGCTACTGGTGTTCTGACTAAAACCAGGAACTGGAGCACATCAACCGGTTGTAAAGTCCCTCCACTGGCTCCCTGTAGCTGCGAGAATAAACTATAAAATACTGCTGTTAGTTTATAAATCACTGAACGGTTTGGCACCACAATACATTAAATATCTGCTGTCATTGTATCCAGAGTTGGGTTGTAACTAGTTACATTTACTTGAGAAAGTTTTTTGAAAATAAATTTACTTTAGGATTATTTTTACTACACTGTACTTTTTACATTTTCTTGAGTAATTTTATTATGAAGTATTTCTTCTCTTGCTTTGGTAAATTTTCTGGATTTTCTACCCACTGAAGGAAAAACAAACATGTTTTGACTAAAAATTCACCAAACGCAAACAAACTCCTGCTGTTTTTGTTAAAGTTTCATGAGTTTTTTTATTGGAAGAAACTGATTTGGAAAAACTCTCTTTTGCCTGTTTTTGTTATTTTTTGTTACTTATGTGAATTGTAATTTTTGTCCTTAAAATACAAAAATTTCCACACAACTTTATATTTTGGTTCGTCTGATGTGATTTTCAAATATTGGATGACTGATAATTTGATCAGTTTCTCAGAACTTGTGTAGAATTTTTACCGAATACTTTTTTACTCTTACGCCAGTCATTTCTTGGACGGCTACTGTTTACTTTTACTTGAGTAAAAATACGTTGAAGTACTGCTACTCTTACTTGAGTACAGTTTTGGTACATCTGATTGTATCAAGCATCAAGACCACTCAAAGTCTTCTGGTTCTGGTGCACTCTGTATACCAGAACCAGAACCAAACATTCAGAAGCAGCGTTCAGCTTCTATGTATCACAAATCTGGAGTAAACCTCCAGAAAACTGCAAAGATGCTGAAACACTGAGTTCCTTTAAATCAAGGCTAAAAATCCACCTTTGATTAGTAATAAGTGGAACATTGATCAACATATTTGATGTGTATTAATGATATTAATTTGTTTATTACTAATGTCAGCTACTGGTTCCTCAATTGGTGACTGTATGATTTTATGTTTTTATGACGTAAATCACTTTAAACTGGCATGAAAAGTGCTATAAAAATAAACCTGCCTTGACTAGCACACATGCAAAACTCCATACAAAATCACTCTGAGAAAAGGCATAAAAGAAATAAAGTACGCCTAACCAGTGCCACAAAATCAATCCGAAGAGCGTTTCTTTCAATGAATTTACTTTTAACGTCTCGCTGCCAGCGGAGACCCGAGTCGGGCCAAGCGCAGTCGCGGTCAGGGAGTGGCATTCACAGCAGGCCCTTGACTCCCCGAGAGTTCAACCACCCGGCTTCAGTGGGCTGAGAGAAATGGCGGTTTCATCGAATAAAGCAGTGACATTTAGCTGAAAGAGCCCCTGCTGCCTCCTCAGATGCTATTCTAATAAAGCTGAAGAGATTGAAGCAAATATCCTCCCGTCTATCCTGCACCACCTTCCCCACTGCTTTATCTCCCACTCTGACAGTCCGGTGTTTGCTCTGCGCTGCCCGTTTTCAATTAAAGTTTTTCTATTTATTTCTTTTAAAGGGCACCTTACATTAGGCAAGGCGGGTTTATTTGTATAGCGCCATTCGCAGACGGGGTAATTTAAAGTGCTTTGACGAAAATAAAAGGGTAGAGATAGGAGATTTGTATTAAAAACCGAAAATACATAAAAGAAAGACAATACTGGCCCAATACTTTGATTCTTTTTTAAAGTTGGTAATGAACTGATGTAGCTCATGATAATACTTAGGATTGTTTGACTAACTGCCTGATCTGATCTAGTTAAATCATAATCCTAACTTATATGGAACCAAAAGCCTCATATTTTGGACAGTTTAAGTTATTGTAGAAGATTTTGTTTAAGTTTTGACACAGAAATATGAAATGTGTTGTGATCAGCGAATATATAGTTGGAGGTTTTGTTATAGTTCAGTTATTGAACTTGGAAATGAATAAATCTCCCAGATACCCATAATACTTTCTGGATATCAAACGTCGAAAGTTTTCGACTTTTGGAAGATTTCTGAATCTCAAAAGTCCAAAATTCAACTTTTGAAACTCTTGTTTTTTCTCAGCATTTCTGAGTTGTTTTCTTCCAGGGTTCGGACTTTTAGAGCTCAGAAATTTCCTTGTTTTATTCTAAAGAATGTCTAAAATTTATGAAATTATTCTGAAGTTTTTGAATCTACAATGGCCTTAATATACTGTTGTAAAAAATCTCTACTTATTGATCCTGTTATAGACCTGTTAGCTTTATTGTTGCACAGGTAGAATCTGCAGGAAGTTAGAAGAGTGGAGATTAAAGCTTCTATTAAGTATTGCTTCAAAAGTTTGATCAGTTTTCTATTGTATTAGCCTAACTTTATGGGCATTTGATTTCTTATTTTGCTGTTGAACATGAAAAAAGGTTTCATTTTTCCACTACATTTTATTCAACTGCTGAGACGCTTCAGTTTGTTTCGATGTATGTGGCTACAACAACAACTGCAGTTTTTACTCAGTATGCCAGTCTATTCATAGTTTTGCTTCTTGTGCCACAAAGAGGCAAGGCAACTTTATTTATATAGTACCTTTCAGCCAAAGACAATTCAAAGTGGTTGTACAAGAAAGTTAAAAACAACATACAACAGGAAGATAGCAACAAAATAAAAAATCAAGCAGATTAGAAATAGACAAAGTAGACATAAAAAATTTAATATGGTGAATAATTAGAATAAAGAAAAAATTAAGAATAGGCAGCTTCAAATAAGAAGGTTTTTAACCTTGTTTTAAATAAGCTCAGGGTAAGAGATAATCTTACAATGAGTAGGAAGCTTATTCCAGAGCGCTGGAGCATAAAACTAAAAGCTGCTCTTCCATGTTTAGTTCTGACTCTTGGAATAGTTAGTAGGTTCAATACTGATGATCTCAAAGGTCTGAGTGGTATATAGGGTTGAAGAAGATCAGAAATGTAGTCTGGGTTTTTATTATGAAGTGCTTCATAAACCGTTAAGGAGATTTTAAATTCTATTCTTTGAGCCACAGGCAGCCAGTGCAGGGATCTTAGAACTGGACTGATGTGCTGATCTCTGTTTGTTTTAGTCAGGACTCTCGCAGCAGCATTCTGGAGAAGCTGGAGCTGTCGTATCGCTTTTTTTAGATATCCAGTAAGAATGGCGTTACAGTAGTCGAGTCTACTAAAAACAAAGGCATGAACTAATTTTTCCAAATCTTGTGAGGACATGAGTCGGCTAATTTTAGCAAGATTTTTTAAATGGCAGTATGATGTTTTTATGATAGCTTTGATGTGGTTATTAAAGTTGAGATCAGGATCCATTATCACCCCCAGATTTTAATCCTACGGACTGAAGGTGGGTGATTAATTTTAATCTGTGCTCTTTTGGTCCAAACACTAGTATTTCAGTTTTGTTTTTATTTAGTTGGAGAAATTTTTGGCACATCCAGACATTAATCTGCTCAATTCACTTAGTGAGTGTTTGAACCTGACTGTAATCTTCTGGTGAAAGGCTAATGTACAACCGTGTGTCATCAGCATAGTTGTGGTATTCTATGTTATTGTTTTTTATAATTTGAATTAATGGAAGCATATAGATGTTGAAAAGACGCGGCCCCAGGATGGAACCTTGGGGAACTCCATAAGTAATTTCATTAAGCTTGGATTTAAAGTTGCCTACGGACACACAAAAGGTTCTGTCTGACAAATAGGATTTAAGCCAGCTGTATCGAATGCAGCACTCAAATCAAGTAAAACTAATACTGACATTTTGTTACGGTCTGTGTTCAGACGGAGGTCATTGAATATTTTCACAAGCGCAGTTTCAGTGCTGTGATGTTGACGGACGCCTGATTGATGGACATCAAAACAGTTGTTTAGGGCTAGGAAGCCATTTACCTGTAGAAAAACAATTTTTTCTAATATTTTGGCCAGAAAAGGTAAATTTGATATTGGTTGATAATTGCTTAGAATCGATGAGACTAGATTGTGCTCTTTGAGAAGTGGTTTAACTACTGCAGTCGTTCAAGGGAAAACTCCTGAGGAGAGCGACTTATTAATTACTTGTAGAAGATCAGGAGCAAAAACATCTGAGACCTTTAAGAATAAACTCGTAGGTCTAAAGGGAACAGGTGGATGATTTCACATGATGTATGGTGCAACTCAAATCTTTTTGAGTTGACCAGGTCAAAGTGGGTCATCATAAGTAAGTTCTGATTAGGGGAAGACATAGTTAATTGTTTCCTGACAACAGACACCGAGGAGTTTACTGCCTCCCTTATTTTTAACAGTTTATTTATGAAAAAGGTGGCAAACTTGTCACAGGCCTCAGAGGGGAAAAATTCTGTAAACTTTAACGGCCAGTACTCATTATTTATGCAGTGAAAGTTAAAAGGACAAACGGTGCGCTCTTGTTGTTGAAACTGCTGCTGAAATTGAAGCGGCTCTCAAGCCTTCCTGCCCAGGAAGAAGTCTTGGCTCTCGGTGCCAGGAAAGAATCTCAAAACTCGTTAGAAAGCATGGAGACGAACCGGGCGAGAGCACTTTAGCACATTTAAGCCACGAACATCAGCGCTATAACCTGAAATTTGAAATGAAGGAACGGGTGATGGGGGGCGGACGCTCAGGGAGATGCTGTGAAGGATCGGAGGGCATCAAATATCCATTTAGAGCCGTTCCATTAAAGAGAGCGCGCCACACTGAAATTTCAATGGCAGTATCAACACAATAAGGTAGAAATATATAATTGTAGAGGTGAGGAGAGAGAAATGGAGCGGCTGACTAATGACCAGTGGCAAGTTGCCGGATTAAAGGGAGGGAGGCAGACGGCTCCAGGCCAAACCAGGAAATATAAATATCCCAGTCTGGACAGACTCACTCGTAGGTAACACACAGGGATTAGACGATATTACCAATTAGGGTTTTTCTGATTAATTTTTACTAATATTTACTACACTGTTCTAATTTTTTGCAGTGTTTTCTTCATATAATTAATTTTCCAGCTGATATTTGTTGTGAATTGTCCCTAAATGAGTAAACTGAATTACTCTTTTATCCTGCTGACGTTCAGCACTTTGTTTCGGTTGGTGAGAACGTGCTTTGTAAAAAAAAGTTGATACTGATGAATTAAATAATCACATTCAGAAAACCATTACATGTCGATTTGTAAAAGTTGCTTAAGGAAACCATGCGATCAAACCTTGCTTGTGTTAATCATAATTAAAACAAGGTGACAGTGGGGAGGAATGACTCCCCTTAAACAAAAACAAATAAACTTCAGCAGAACCAGGCTTAGAAAGTTTCAGTCTTGTGTTTTCTGCCTTACAGAGTAAAACTGAAAACGTGTTTAGCTACAAACTTTTGCTTCTTGTGAAAACCTTAGGAGCCATAAAGTTAGCCTGGTTGATTTGTGGCTTTCAGCTGGCTGGTGTTGGTTTAGTTACATTTTCCTTTGAAAGTTTTATATTTGCTTATATGTGGGGAATCTTCTACAAATGTAGAGAGTGACAGGAAATGGTAATACCCAGAAAAAGCCAATGTCAGAGATGTTTATGCACTTGGTGGTGATGGATTTATCTTATTTACAGTAGCCCTGATTTACATTTAGACGCTGTAAATAAGGACAGCTGACATGTCAATTATTCACTCTCATGTCCCTTGGTTTGGTTTGCAAATTGCAGTTGACCTGCCAAAATTTAAATGACGAAACTTGAATGACAAAATTTGAAATTGACACAAAGGAAATTGGATGCTTTCTTCCTGAATATGTAACAGTGCCCAAATATATGTGATTCACTATCGCAGAAAAAATCTCTTCGGTTGTGGACGACCAGCACAGATTTTCCGAATTTCTGTTTTTGTACTTTAATAAGTTTTTGCAATAACCAGATCGAATCAGAAAGCCCTCCTGCTGGTGGCCAAACTTTCTTGAAATCAGATAAAAATGCACAATTCATGTTTTTTTTCTGCGCAAGATTAATGTTGCCTACATCCATCGGTTTCATTTTATTAATGAAATTGATCTACCCACAAGTTAAAACATTTTTTTCCCCCTACAGTGTTGTGTGCGTGCGCAAAATTTCTGGATGTAAACATTAACATGCAACGTGTCTATAGTGAAATCAGTAAGATATAAAAAAGCTTGTCATGAACAGCTTTGGAAATCTAGAATCACATTTTATTCTTAACAACTCAACCAAAAAAGAGAGAATTGAAACTGATAATTACCACAAATATATCAAAAGCCCAACGATTAGGTTCATTCTGCTGCTTTTAAGTGGTTGCATAACACTCTTGAACACCATCCAGCTCTTCATCTTTGCATTGATTCAAAGTGCTGTTCATCTGTTCGTCCATTACCTTTGTCCCCCCCCCCCCCCCCCCCCACCCCCCCCCCCCCCTCCGCGGCGGGCCCGGCGCCCCCCCCCCCCCCCCCCCCCTCTCTCTCCCCCCCTCCCCCCTCCCCCCCCCCCCCCCCCC
>CAEGAE010045191.1:0-36540 GCA_903067095.1 Girardinus metallicus
GTATACAGTTATTCAATCTCTTGTCTCTTCTCTGTTTCAGTGTGTTTCATAATGTCAAAGGTGTTCCGAACCTGACAGTAGACCAAGCAATGACTTCAAGTAAAAAAGTCCCAAATTCACTTGTATCCAAAACAGATAACTGTATGAGTAAGTGATTGATATTATTTATTGATCTTAGCACAGTGTGGCATTTTTAAGATAAACTGGCAAATGAATGCGTGTACAAATGTTTATATTTGTAATACAGAGAAAGGTAATGACATTGTTGTAATACGCCTTGCAAAATCAAAAATGCCTTGCAAAATCATGCACACATCTCAAACTTTTTCACATGGTGTCATGTTACAACCACATACTTTAACAGATTTTACTTGGGTTTTAATAACATAGCAACACTAAGTTGTGTCGTTGCCGTCCTAATCAATTCCAATCTATGCTAATCTCCCTTCAGTGCTTCTCCTGGGCTTTTTCTCATTGACTTGGATTTTTCCAGCAGAATTTCTACCGGGCCAGTCAGCGAACAGGAAGAGATGTTCTGTGCTGTTTCATTGTTGTACCCTGTCTGTAGTTTTAGCTATGACAGAGGAGGAAGTGAACGGTGTTGTTCAGTTTGTGTTGGCTACGCTTTCTAAAATTGAATTAACCTTAACGGCCATTTTGTTTCCTCGTCTCGGCATTTCTCTTTGCAGTTTTTTTTTTTTTTTCACAGAGCAGGCAATTTTTCATAACGTCAAACTGATGCATTACATCACGGAGAAACTTTAGCGATTGGGTAAAATTGAAAACATCAGAGTCCTCGCCTCCAGCAAACAATCGTCCAGACCCTATGTACGAAGCAAACCGTACGGAAAGGGACTGTTTTTTTTTTTTTTTTTTACCAGGATAGCTTAAATGTGAAATGGATGGGGAGATGGGGGAGAACAAAGTTTAAATTAATTTACAAATAAAAATCAGAAAGTTTTGGCATGCATTTGTATTCAGCCTTCATTGTGTAATTAGGTAATTGTCTGTAGAGATCACCTCACTAGTAAAGAGTAAACTACACTTATGTGTCATTCAGTCTCAATATAAATGCAGTACAGCTGTTGTGTGAAGGTCACAGAGGTTTGTTAGAGTTGACAAAATGTGAAAACGTTCAAGAAGTTTCACTAGCTTCACAAGGCACTGGTGAAGTTCCGTAGTGCAGCCATCTTTGTTAGAGGAAATCCTCTGAGGTTTCCCCCCAAAATATTTGACCTCACAAAGTCATGTCCCCTACAATATTACACAAATTCTAACTTAACTTAAATATAAAAGGTATTTAAACAAACTCCCCTGTTTATTTTACCTATGCTAACACATAACTCTGAAAGCAGTGGAAGTTTTGGGATTCATTTTGAAAGTTTGTCTCCATAACTTTATGTTATGACTGTTTGCTAAATGTTTATTAAGGATGTAACAGCTGCGAGGTAGGTAGAATACATCGTCCTGTACCACATCATATTGTGTGAATATCTCTGTACATGTCTGAAAGCATGTGTCAGTCATCAACAAAGCATCTATCTGTACCGTGTGGTTGAGAGTTTCCTGTTATTTAAGTTTGTTGAGTAAGTCTGTCTCTGACATCACGGGTTAACTGCAAAGCACAAAATGTCACAAAGATTTCTGAAGGGAATAGATGCCTTCATTTAACTGAGGATAAAGCAAAAATGTTTTATCTTACTCTTACTTGTATAAGAAAATAAAATGTTGCTGATGTAAGCTTAAGTACTTTGACTTATCAGAACAATAAACTGACTTCCAATTTTCCCCACATAGGGCACGTGTTGCATCTTAAACTGTGACTTTTCCAAACTTTGAGTGGACAATTTGAAAATTTATATTGATCCAGCTCAACATCAAAACAGCCATGGTATGTCATCTGTCAGAGACAAAAGTCCAAAAGACATTTGATTATGCAAAAGCAAGTGTGCAATTCAGGTCCATGCAAACCAGGAGGAAGTTGTGAGTTTGTGGGTTCTGGCCCCGGCAGATGAGTCATTCACAATGTAGTCATTTGGGGCCACTGTCAGTGGGGTTTTTTTTTGTTACTGCAGAGAAAAAATTGCATGTATTCATCTGAATGATGTGTGACAGTACAATTTGGATTCTCTGTTTAGATTTCTTGGACTGAAAATTCAACTAAATGAAAATAAATGTAATCAAATATGTCATTATTGCTATTTTAAAAACTGACAAACAAAAGTGGATTTGGAATTTTCAGTCAAAAAGACAAACAAAAAAAAGGTTTAGCTACTGTGACCTCTCATTAATATACCAATATACAATCTATGTGTCAGTGTGGAAATGTCTGCCAATGCATGCCAGTCATAAAGTTGATGTGAGGCTGTACACATTCCCACAGTCATTTTTTATTGATGCACCTGAAGCTTCCAGGGAAAAAGAGTGTGCATCATATTTTCATAACCACCTTTGTACACGAGGCCTCTGGAGATGATCAGTTAAGATCAGTCAGATATGGATGAGGAGGAAGGAGGAAGCCTACAAACGTGTCCAAACTCCCTTTATTCCCAAAGCAGTTCAAAGAACAAGAGACAACTCGGTCACAGGTATGACAATGTCTGTTTTACTCCATGCTTGTGCAAAAGTCTGATTGACAGATGTTAACGATTGATGTAGAACTATCTTTAGTCAGCAGGAACCTTGAATATTTTTAGTTCCGCAAGTTTTATGGGGACACGCCTTGTGGAGCATCAAGCCAGTGGTATGCAGATAAGAATGTGGAAATGGTTTTCTGCTGGCAGGCCTTATCATGCAACATAAATCAAGAAAATACAAGAAAAGAAGAACCAATGACTTCCACTTGCATTTGAGTATAACATTTGCAAAGAAATGTTATACTCTGTGAGAAGAGAAGAGTTCTTGAGGACAAGTGGTAAGCCTTATTTTTAATGGGCAGTATTATGTGTTTTCCAGGCACACAGTGCAATTTTATAGCGCAATCAAGTAACTACTACAGTAGTTCTAAAAATGCTATCAAATATGATAAAGTAATTTTTAATTTCTAATTTCACACCTTGAAATTGGCCCTCTATCTCTTTAAATACTCCTGTTTATTACTAAACTCTGCCTTCAGAAAGTCATCACAGCATAGCTCCTCTGTTGATCCTTTAAAAACAATTTTACAACGTTTCACTGAGAAGTAGCTTGTATAGTGAGCTCAGCAGTTGCACGGTCCCACCAGGTGTTTGCCAATTGCTGCAGGCTAGTCTGAAGAGGAGTGGGGGAGTTGTGGTAGAGATGGGAGCTTGGAAAGTGCAGCTCTAAGGAGGAGCTACACCTTGAAAACGCGGTCCAACCGGGCGTTTTGCATAGCTGAATGGTAGCCATGGAGATTAAATGATTTCTTTAACATGCATGAAAGAATGAAAGCCAGTACTACAGGTATGTTTTTAATGAGGGAATAAACAATATGACATGATGTAAAGCTAAAAAAAAAGGGAAATATTACATAGTACTGCCTCTTTAACAATTTCAACACTTTGTACAGGCTCTAACATTGCATCTTGCAAGAGGTGACCCACACTGACAGGTATAAAGCACAGTGTAACTTTTTTGTTTTCCATCATTTTGATTGAGAGTATCAAAATGTTCCATCATAATATTTTATCTGTCAATTTTTAAATACTGGCACGGGCCATTCAGTATGGAGCTGGCTCTGTTTATTTTTCATGCGGTTTAATCCATACTCAACAAATTGAACAGAAAATTCAGATCCCATCACACAATCAATCAACTGTGTGTCGCCACTGACACAACAATGAAATTCAGTGACTAAACTTAAATTATGAACGCTTCACCTGCTGGGGTCTGCCAATTTCCTCCTGTTTCGCATCTGGAAGAAAAATCTGCGCTAAAGTTTAGATCAGATCAAAAAAATCCAACCTGACCCAATTGAGTCTACAGGCATCGTGTCCGAGCCAGATGCAACCCGACTGGTTAACTTTAATTAGAGGCCCATGCCTCAAGTAAACCCGACATATTCTTTTATTTAATTAGGATTTTACTGCGTTTTGATTTTACACCATTTGAGTAAGCGGTGCAACTTCTCCCAGATTTTGTTTAACATTTTCCAGCTCCATTTTGTCGCTTGTTGTAAAGCAGGATGAGTTAAGTGCAAATCTTCTGAGATGATTGACTTTAGTCATGCAGCGCACTGCACTTGGTAAGGTCTAATTAACTCTCTTTCTTTAACAAGGTACACCGTCTACTCCTCCATTTAAATAATAAATGAACACAACATGGCATTCTCATAAAGAGAACATTGCATTTGAACCAGACGTGCTCCAAAGCGTCCTGCCCATAACTCTTCAATGCGCTGTCAGCTCTTAGTCAGTAGGCTACATTTAATTCAGTGTCTATGTCAGAGATGATATTCAAAAGGGATTTATTTTTATGAACGCTGTGCGTAAAGTTGAAAGTGTCTGCGCATCTGCAACAAGTATAGTCAGGGGTGTGAATTGTAATCTGTCAAAAATGACGGACAGGCTTCAGATTTTTCCATAGATTTAAGAAAAATACTGATCAAGTACGGAAAATATTTTAATATGACCCTTGATGCTGCATGTTAAGAACTATCCTTTTATCATGTGAATTTATCAGTATGTAAAAACCTTACTGGCTCCGTGCCCTAAAGTAAGATCAGTAGACCCCTTGTAGTAACCACAGAAAACACAATACTCTGTTTGCTGTCAAAGTAACAAAATCTGTCAGTATGGAAAAGCACATTGTGCTCTTCAGCATATCTCTTTTGTTTGGCTCTTATTTTCTTCTCACAAACTAATTCTCTCATGTTTTGCAGCTGAAACTCATTTGCAAAATATAAATGTAGGCAGTGCATCCAAATGTTGATATTTCCGTTGAATACAGCAAGAGTAGCCGTATGTGAACTACAGACGGCCACAAAGTATTGAAATCTATCTTACAAGATAGATTTCACTTCTATCTTGTAAGTGACAAGTCAAAGATTATATTAGTTCAGGTTTGGTAACACATCTACTTATTCACCTATGTGTATCACATCAACAAACAACATTGTTCTTCAATTTGTTTGTTTTTGTCCAAAACTGAATATTGTTTTAAAGTGTATTCTGATATGCACTGAAATATTTATGTCAAATGAATATTGTTGCCTTCACTTTAGTAAAATTTTTGAAAAATAGTTTCTTTCTTTTATTGCCACATTATCAGCTATAGGCAGACGGGTAAAGAAGATTACCCCTGCCTTTTTGTTCACACATTTACCGCTCACTTACAGTAAGCACAAGAAGAGGGTTTTCAGGAAAAAAATATTTTTATCATATTTCAAGGTAACAAGTTTCCAGTTCTTCCAGTAAAATCCCTCAAGGAAATGACGACAGGAAAATCCAACTGATCCTTTTCACAAAGACTAGGGAAATATTATATTATTAGATATTAAGCCTGCTAGGCTCCACTATGATATCACATTTCCCTCTGCTATTATTCATGAATAGTCATTGCTCTATTCACCCTTCTTTGGTTAAGTAGTGAGTAGCATATTTCACATTTCTGAGCAGGGGTTAACAGCTTTTCTTATACTGTAAATCCACCCATTCAGCAAGGAATGGCGTGACACACCCTTTACAAGATTAGAACAGCAAAAACAATACCAAGGCTTTTTGTAAAATCTCCACAACTAAATCCCTCTATAAATGATAAAATAAAGTCAGGTTTAATGAACCTAAAGGGGATTTAAGTATTTCATTTTAAACAACTTTAATAAGAATTAGGTCACGCATTATGCTTGACCTATTTTTTTTTTAATGAGTGTTTATATTTTGGAAACAATACATATGGGTCAATACTTGACCATGGAGATGAGAAGATATATATTTTTTTCAAATCACACTTCCCACAAGGTGTCTAAAGCCCAATATTAAGTTTCACAAAATTTACGCCGAAGTGCGAAAACAAAGGATAAAACGCCTCCATTGATGGGCAACAGTGGGAAGAGGGGGGTTGAATGTAGGGAAAGGGCTGATCATGTGTTTTCAAGGATGTAGTGAGAGAGAGAGAGAGAGAGAGAGAGAGAGAGTGTGTGTTTGCTTTGCTGGAAGAGGAGGGCAGATTGGGGGATGAAGAAACATTGGAGGGTGTTTGCTTGTTGAAGCTATAAATGTTAGTTCTGAAGGTCCTCAGAGGAAAAGAATGAACAATCTCCAACAAGAACTATTGATCTTTGTCCAATTTTCTTGATACTTTTTGGTTTCTATATTCACCAGCACCTAGAGCATAGAAAATCTTCCGTGGCAGGTGAGCATAAACTATAATGATAATGATTGTGTAAAGGTAATTACTAAGATGTTTTTATTACTTCCTCCTTCGTTCCCAAATTCAAACCTAAACTTGTTTTGATATCGCAAAATTAATTGTCTTTGTGTGTTTCAACGGCTTACAATAATGGAATAACTATGGAGAAAATCAGAAAATGGTATGTGAACTGTCTGACAGGTTTAAGTCTGACAACTCAAACTTTGGTCTCTTTCTGTCAAACTTTAACCGTTTATTTGCTTTTCTGATCAGAGTGACTAACTGTTCACACAAAAATAACCTTCAATGAGTTTTGTAATCCAATTTCTAGGGTAGTGTTTGTTCTCCTTGAAAGTAAATCTGAGTTATACAAAGCTAACTAATAAATCTGAATGCCATTTGCAAAATAAATCCCATCCCATGTGTGTTTTCATACAAGTTACACTACCTGTATGAATACACATACACACACATATATATATATATATGTGACTATACAACCTCTCTTTTTCTTTTTTCTCTTGCCTTCCTTTTGAAAACTTGATTTTATTATTATCCTAGGCAGCATGGTTTTTGTCGTTGTTCTTGTCCTCTGCTGACTGCTATGCTAAAATCGGTACAAACCATTTCAATTGGACGCAGGAGGGAGTTCAGTAAGTATGGATGTCTGCTTTTTGGTCGAGGAGTGGAAGCATTTAACATTTACTGCCAAATACAAGGAAAGGTGAATATACCATTCATTTAATTGTGGATGTGGACTCCTACATATATATTTTTTTATTATTGATAGGGCTGTTGTAAATGAATATTTTAGAAATCGAGTAATCCATCGATTATTCTTACGATTAATCGAGTAACCGGGAAAAAAAATTTTCAAATAAAATGTTGTTAAATCTGGCACAACACCAGCGTTACTATCGGATATCAATATCAGTCCAATTTTTCATATTTGAGCTTCCCTAAAAATTACTTTTCTGTAGTTTAGAAAATGTACCTGTAACAATAATAGCTCACTTTCTAAGTTAACCTGAAGAAAAGTTATGCAAAGATCTGAAATTATATTCAATTTAATAATAAAGAGGCAAGCTCTCAAATACGCTTATAAAAATGTCTATACTCCAGCTTTTAATTTATGTATTCATCTTCAGTCAGTTTATAGATGAACTCTCACCTTGCCCCATACCTGTCAAGCTTTGGGTTTGAGAATACGTGAAATGTTGTGTGGAGTGGGGCAAGGACGTCTTGGGGTGGTGGGCAGGTGAGCGAACGAACGAACGTAAGATGGTGGGTGGAGGGGAGGAAACAGACCAGGGGACGAACGTAAGAACAGGGAGGAGCAATACGGGATATTTATGGCACCTTCGGTTATTGCACACTCAGAAACTCATCAACCAGCCATGTGCCGCCACGTTGAGCTCCGTCACCCATTTGTTGAGATCGGGATGATATGAAATTTATTGTGCGGTTCATCCGTAAAGCTACACTTACACTATAAGCATCAATTACTCAGTTGCCCGTCATGTTCAGTCTATCCTCTTACTTGTATAAACACTCCCGCAGCGGTCTTCCCACCATTTGCTTTCAACTAGCAGCTCCCGGAGGACAAAGGCTGCCGTACTCCAGTCATCGCGCCAGTCATTTTAAGGATCCCTATTGGTCCCCCAAAAACGATGAAAACCCGGGAATTATCATAAATCAATAAAATCCCCAAGGCCCGAACTTGAAAACTGGACGTAAAACTGGATGTTATACCGCTAGCACTTAGCTTTCATCAACAACTCAGAGGCAGAAGTGAGAGCTCCACGCAACACAAGTAATGTTCCAGCCAGAACACGGTACTCTAAATAATAAAACATAAATTAACGAAGCATCGAGGCAGGTAAATTTTCCTCAAGGAATTTTAATAATCGAGGTACTCGAATTATTCGAGGAATTGTTTCATCCCTAATTATTAACAAAACAATCTATTTCTTGTCGGGGACCTTTGGAATTGTACTAATCATTCCTCAATTTATCCACACCCCAATTTATGGGTATGAAAATGGAGAAAAGCTACGCGGAACCACGCAGGATCTGCTTGGAGATGAATCCGGCTGGAGCGGACAGGGGCAGAGGCAAACAAATTGCTACGTCATTTGATCTTAATTCTAAGTTGCATGTTGATCTCCTTAGCTCAGGCAAACGTATCAAAACAGAATTGTTCATTCCACTGGGGTGGAGCTCTGATGCATCGTGGAAATTGCATGACAGAATAATAACTGGATTAACAGAAGCTGTTTTGCAGAGATCGAGTGTGAACTTGGCTGTTAAAAACATAAATCAGCCTAAAACTGACTTATTTGAGAGAGATATCCGCAAGGCCTTTTGTTTTATTTACAAAAATTTTATTCATCTAGGCTTTCATAGTGCAAGCTCACAGCTACGATCATACAGAGGCTGCTCGTACGAGAATGATTCATGAGTCATCAGGTGTGAGTGGTGGAAGTTTTCTAGGTGAGGAAATACTGGAAATGAGCATCAGGTATCTGAGATCAGTAAAGACTATCTGCTACTGTTTGTAACAAAGGCTCATTCTCTTCTGCCATCCTGATCACTCACTTCTCAAACTCCCAACCTAGATTCCTCCCCCCTCCCTCTATCTAGTTGCCCGTGGTTGGTTTCCTATAATATTTTCACTGGATTAACTTTTATCCCAAATAAAAGAGTGACCAGAAGTGTGACGTGTCCTTGAAAGACAATTAAATTCTTTGAAAGCGGTGTAACAGTTTGTTATGAACTCAGTCTTGGCAGTCTGATTTATCTGATATGTGTGGCTCTCTAGGATATTTAATAGGTTTAAAACTGAAAAACTAAGCAGGGATTCTCCATTTTAATCCTTAATTGTAGCCAGTTTTGTTTATTTGGATGTAAATATAAGTCTGGTTTAAAAATCGTAAATAGCTACTTCTACAGTGAAGAGTTTCATAAAAATTAGGAAATAATCAGAAAGCCAAAATATGAAGTTGAGTAAAAAATAAATAAGACAATGAATTGAGTTAATCAAATTTTAAAATATATGCCTGTACATAGTAATAAATATTACATTTATTCAAGAATTATCACATTTTCTTCAGATTTAAAAAAAGGGCTCACATTTAGAGAAATATCCAACTTTAAATGTATAACTTAACAGTTCACCATACCATCTCATAGGACTGAAACGATTCCTTGAATGATTCGTGTATGCCTCGTTTACTAAAATTCCTCGAGGAAAATTTATCTGCCTCGTACCTTGTTAATTTATGTTTTATTATTTAGCGCACCGTATTCCAGCGGGGTTATTATTTGCGTTGCGCGGAGCTCTCACTTCCGCCTGAGTTGTTGACAAAGCTAAGTGTTAGCAGCATGATATCCAGTTTTCAAGTTCGGCCTGCAGGATTTTATTGATTCATGATAATGTCCGGGTTTTTGTAGTTTTTCGGGGACCACTAAGCATCCGTATAATGACTGGCGCATGCATGGAGTACGGCAGCTTTTCTCCTCCCGGAGCTGCTGCTGCCTGGTGGCGGTTCAGAGCGAACAGCGAGGAAGAGCGCTGCAGGTGTATTCAAACAGGTGAGCGAATAGACTGAACATTGCGGGCGGCTGCGCATTAGATGTTTAACGTAAGAGTAGCTGTACGGACGAACCGGAAAAGTTATTTTATATCATCCCCGTCTCACCAAATGTGTGGCAGAGCACGTCTTGGCGGCAAGTAGCTGGTGGATGTGTTTCTGTGTGTGACGAACAAAGGTGTCAAATCCCGTCGCTAGCATGAACACTACAGTTATAAATGTCTGGGCAAGGTGAGAGTTTATTTGTTAAACTGATTGGAGACGAATACATAAACGAAAAGCTGGAGTGAAGACGTTTTCTATAAGCGCATTTGTGAGCCTGCCTTTTTACTATTAAATTGAAAATAACTTCAGATTCTTGTGTAACTTTTCTTCAGATTAACTTAGACAGCTATTATTGTTAGGAATTAATTTAATAAACAACAGTAAAGTTATTGTTAGGAAAGCTCAAAAGTGAAAAATTGGACTGATGTTGATATGTGATAGTAATACTGCTATGTTAGATTTACCAATGTTTTATTTTATCTTTTTTTTTATCCGATTACTCGGTTAATCATAAGAATATTCGATAGATCACTAAAATATTAGTTTACAACAGCCCTATACAATACATTTACCCATTCGTTTTGTATCTTATGCTTACATGCACAGATCAAAATGAACGTCTCTCAAAGTTTGTGATTCGGGTTCTCACAAACCTGATTCGGGTTTGTGAGTCAGGATGACTGACTGATGCCAGCTGAGCATATTACTGTCAAAACAAAGCAAGCGGCCACGCCTAAGCAACTGCGTGCAGTTGCAGACATGTTTTGTCTTTCAGCAACGTGCTACTTTTTACACATAAACGTATAATAGTTTATGTCAATTCAAGGAATCCTGACTAATAAGCACTAAACAAAAGAATAGACATAAAATATAAGACCTGTTAAAAGTAAAATGCTGCCTTTGGGGTTTTTTTTTTTGCAGTTGTCAGTTAAGATATTAAGAGGAGGAGGGACAACACGGTGGAAACCCAGGTAGGACGGTTAAAGTGTCGCGTTACCTGGATTTAGTTTTGCTCTGTCAGAAGACCTCGGACTATTAGGAAGAAGCTCCTTTCTAAACTGCGCTGCAACAACACTCGGCACCGTACACTGACACATTTTATTACAGCGTTGGGATCACTGAGGTGGAGGTCAGGCGTCCTTCAGGCTAGATTCAGTTTCGCAGGTGTAGATTGAAAAGGGGAGGGAGCACAGAAGGGAGACCGGGACAGGATCGCTCCAGGTTTTCCTGTTAAAACCAGTGGGGGAAAAAAGGTGACAAAAAGCAGGAGAAGGGGAATATAGAGGACTATTTACCGAAAAGCACAAGTACGTCATGGGGGTAAGTATAGCATACAAGGCTGTTCTTTTTTTTTTTTTAAAGGCAACTATCTGGTAGTTATGATTGACCAGACTATTTGACCACATCCCTGAAACAAGTTTGAAAACACTGCAAAACTAAATGTGGTGACTTCTTAGATTGAATCATAGTAATCAGTTTCTGCGGTGTAGTTGGGTAAAAACTTATAAATTTATACTTCCTATTGAATATATATATATATGTTGGAATTTGTTCCATCACATAAATTAATTACCTCATGTTATATTTTGTATCTACATCCCTCAGCTTCCCAAAAACTCTTAACTAAAATAACTATTGGATTAATATGACTTAAGAAAAAAAAAAAAGAGAGAGATTTGTGTATGACTCACAGACAGGTTTATGTCAGTTGTCATGTTATTTTAAGACGTTGCCTCACAAAATATGCCGAGTGTCTCATGAAATTTCGGGGAACAAAAACAACCCACTGCTCTCAGAAATATTTTGTTCAATTCCCAGTGTTCTACGGTCATGTTTCTAATTCCCCATGTTGTCATGACTAGTTTCATCCCCCCTGTATTCTCGATACTCAGAGTTTACGGCACACTTTCAGGTGTTGGTGACCTAGTTTCCTGTTATAATTTGTTTGTTTGTTTGATTGAAACCAGGAAAAGAAACTCATCGAGATGAAAAACCTATTTCCGAAAACTGTCCTGGGCTATACACCACCAATGTTTCTTAACATAACATTGATTTCTTGATGTGTGTTTGATTGTTCAAATGTATTGATATGTGTATGTTATATTTTTTTCTAAAACTAGAATGAAGTTCCTCATACAATTATTTTTGTTACTTAACATCAGTGTTTTAAAGAAATTAGCCAATCTTTGACTTATTACAAAAAAAGTAATTGACAAGGCCATAATGTAAAAAAGAAAAGAATTGAAAGTACGATAAAATAACTCACAAAAAAGTTTGATTCATGTATAAAGTGTTCTTCACTATAGATGTGACCATTTCTGCTACAAAATGCCTCATGGGGACTTATCAACAAAACCTGTTATGACAGAATATAATGCACAAGAAACCTGTTCAGCAACATTCACTTTCTGTATAGCTACTGGTCCTTTTATTTGAAGTAGACTAGTGTGCTTTTTCTGTGCCTTGTAACAAACAAACCTACATGAAATGTAGGGCAATGACAGGTCTTTAGAATGTCTTTGTGCTGTAAACATGATTGCTATCTAAAGGCTGTGTGGAAAAAAGAAAGAGTTCCTTAAACCATCTGTTTGCACAATATGTGCAAAAATCTCTTAATGAAACTCTGAGAAGCCGATTGCCAGAGAACAAAATCTACCTTTTGTGAGAAACAGCCTTGAAATAAATTCGTATTTGATTGCTACAACATAATCTCCTATCGGTATAACCTAACAGCAAACTTGTTGAAGCAGTTGTTGTTTTCTTGTTAAATTCCCCTTTTTCTAATATAATATTTTACAATCATTTTACTTGTAAGCACAAACTGCAAAGAAAAATCAAAATGAGCTGCACTTTATTTGTGCATTAGACTTTTCTTGTCTTTCCAATGTTGACACTTAACTTACTACCCAACAAACAGAGCAGTAAACACTGATCAAACAGGATTATATGTTGGAGCTGTGAACTTTACCAACATATTACCGGATTCAAATGAATTCCTATTATCAGAAGCTAGGACATCTTTGTGATGAGTGAATCCTTGACTAAGTGTGTTGACATCTTAAAAATTCACAAAATATTTTACATGATTCTTTGTGCATATGGAAAAACAGGAAAGATGAACTATCTTGCAATAGTGCTACCTTTCAAGTCTCCGTCAGAGATTTAGCATTGGAAAAAATTAGTTAATGTCGCCTGATAAAACATAAATTGTTCTCATGTTATGAGTCTTGATTTGAAGAATGACTACATTCGAAACGGACTCGTTTTTTACAAATTGAAAAACGTGATGGTTGATTTAAAAGGGAGTGGTGATGGAGAGCATTGTTGTTTGGTCAACAATGGTTACCACCATGGTAACACAATGTTTTGCATAAAAGAGGGCCTCGCATGCAAATGTGCTACTTCTGACAAGATCACACCCAACTCAACCATTTATCAAATTAAGATAAATTTGATAAATTTATCTTAATTTATCAAGGACGGAGGTTAAGCTGCTTTTCAGAAAGTTTCAGGCCATCCGAGGAAGTGACGCACTGGAAATTTCAGTACCACCAGCGAAGAGCTTGCTAGGGAATGACAGTGGATAGATATCAGTGATTCTGCAAGCAGACTCCTCTTTGTCTGGTCTCAAGACAGGCAACAAAGAATTTCTCTGCAATATAATAAAAAATAAAACCAGAACACCTAGGACAGACTGAACCAAGAAACTCATGCGATGTTCAAAGGTAAAAATCAGCGTGTCAAAAGAAATCCTCATATTAATAGAACTGAGAACCCTGAAGCTGTAAAGTTTGTTTCAGTCTCTAAACTTGGCTTGGATTGTGGAGTAAGCTGTAGTAAACTTGTTGAAACCCTCTTCAGAGCTTATCAGTCTCATCTACAAATCTTGCATCGGGCTGCACAGATGTTCAGAAACACCTCAATGGTTGTTGGGCATCACACTGTAGATCGGATAAAGGCTCATATTATTTATAGCTTCCACATTACAAACGTTGGTAGAGATCTAGAATAACATAAATGCCTTTCATATTGGTGAATTACAGTTTTTTTTTAATCCTCCAACCTATTTTCCAATTCAAACACGCCTGGCTAGTATAGTGTAATATTTTAGCTTAATTTGTTACAACAACAGTGGCCGTGACCGGAAAAGCAAAGTTTTCCACTTTTGAGAGCAGCTGGTGAGAATTTCACCAGTGGGGAGATAAAATTTCACTCAATTTATCGCCTAATTATTTCTTTAATTGCCCCCCATAAAATTTGTCCATTCTCAGATTTACATGGATGTCAAGCCTAAGACATTAAAATTGAACATATATGTATCATTTGCTTGCTTCCCATTAAAGATCATTTGATGGGGTCTTATCACATCCTAGTAACTTTGTTCACCTGATGATAAAAACCATATCCAGAAGCTCCCTATACATGTTGGGAGCCAGTCAAAAGGGTTTCTTTGTTCAGCTAATCCAATCACAAAACAGGCATCTCCAGTTTGTTTTTGTTTCTTCATAAGATAATTGCCTTGTTGAAACCTCAGACAGAAACGCTAACATGTAGCTTTCATGAAACAATTAAAGATGGGTGTGTC
This sequence comes from Girardinus metallicus, assembly GCA_903067095.1. Classification (NCBI taxonomy): domain Eukaryota; kingdom Metazoa; phylum Chordata; class Actinopteri; order Cyprinodontiformes; family Poeciliidae; genus Girardinus; species Girardinus metallicus. The sequence continues at coordinate 14,533 of CAEGAE010045191.1, forward strand.
ATCCAAAAAGGTTGAACATTTTTTCTGCTCTAGGGAATATAATTTCTAGTGGAAATTTTCTACTAAAAACCTGGATTCTAGATCTTTACAGCCAGAACTTTCACAGCTGAGTAGAGCAGCTGAATGATTTTGATATAACAGCCCATTAATCCTACTATTGGTTGTCATACAAATAATGCTAAACTGTTACCCTATTCTTAGCTTTCCAGGTGTCAGTCCAGTAAATGGTTGTTTAGATGCATTCAAGTAATTTTCACATTTTGTTTTAAACTGATTTTGGTACAATATCAAACTTCTGAATCACTGAATAATTTTTTTTGTGTGTGCGGACGGCTGCAGAAAGTCAAAACGATTCAAAAGGTGAACAGTGTACTGGTCCTAGTCAACATGTCTAATTTGTGACAAAAAATATAGTTAGTGATTTTATAATATTTTGACTTTATTTAACCAGAAAAATTAAATGAGATCAAAAATATCTTTATCGAGAGAAGAGTTCCCAGGTCCATGTCCCATAGATAAGTCTGCAACCTGCAACTCCAGAACTACAAATGTATCTGTGGCTTACTAAATATATTAATCGATAAAATATTGACCTGTATAGGCCTCTACATCACTGCAAACACATTTATGCGCTGGAGCAGAAACACATCTGAAAGGGCATGCCTAGTGGGATAAGGGTTTGGCACTAAACCCACCAGTGTTAAGATTTTGTTCTTGGCAACTTACTGTGGTAGTCTTTAACAAAAAAAAAAAAAACATTCTCAACTTGGTTTGTTTAAGCAGGTGCATCTGCATTATTGTCGGGTACACCATGTACAGACTTGCACGGTCGATGCTATTGTATTTCTGTGCTCCTCCTCCACCTATACCTTTTAACGAGAAACATCAAATACCATAAGCCCTGAGCCTGTGGCTCCTGTGGTCGAAGATGCAGCTCTACATCGATTTGCATCGGTGTCGCTTTTTTTCCCACAATGTGTTGCAGGCGAACAGCTCAATCATCAGAGCTAATTTGCAGTATGGTTGGATGACATTTGTAGACATTGAACATGCAGTGGTAAACATTGAAATGACATCACAACGTCCACATTTTTTCTACTGATATTTCTTTCCAGTCATTACGATGTTCCCTCTCCGAGCTTTGGTATCCCAGCAACTAAGACCGAACAGGTATTGGAAGTAAGCGTCTTTTCTCCTGCTCAAGTATCGGCAGGCAGAGTTTGAATGCATGACGTTTTGATCCAAGCCAACCAAGTATTGCATCCGTGCAAGCAGTTCTTGGTGATTTCAATTTTTCACACTTGGATCATTGAATGTTGATTTTTTTTTTTTGTTCACATGTGCTTTGCAGCACATGCACTGCAGAGCCTGCAGTGTTCTTTTGAGTGTGGAGTTGGACTGATCTGACTGCACCTAATAGAAAACCAGAAAATAACACTGTGGTAATTTGACAACTTATATTTGTGCAAAAAAAAAAAAAAACGTTCCATGTGTCGTGCAGCGTTCTAGTTCTGCATCTATAAACACACCATAGCTGTCTTGCTTCCTTTTCTATTCTAAACAGTTTTTGACTAAAGGCTTTCAGTCCTCCTTTCTTATTGTATAATTTCTCCTAAGTTAAACCTCATGCTTTGTACCCAAGGCTAGACTTCGGCAAGGGTAAATAACCAACTATTTGAAAATTATAACTGCCAAGCAACTTGGTGGTAATAAAAGTCAGGCTTCACATATTTTGTACATTTCACTGACTGCTATTTTGCTAGATGCAAACATGAATATTTATATTATTTGGGTCGAAAACCTCCTTTCAAATGAACTGCTAGATTTTTTTATTTTTATTTCACCAATGTAAACATGCAAAAACTAATCAACAATTACAAAAAAGTTTTGACTGTTCCAATTCTAATTAAGGGTTTTCCATTAAAAAGGTTATAAACACTTTTTATTAAAATGTAAGTTTTTTGTTGATACCCTTTGTATAGAGGCTTATCTTTTGCAGGTCGCCTATGTCATTAGAAACAAATGTCTAAGTTGAATTTAAAACTATTAAAAGTCTGAATCTCGCAGAGGTGTGAATAATTTTGGGCTTAACTATAATTTTCAATATGTTGTAAACAGCCTGCTTAAAGAGAACTTTTACAGGCAGGACACTGAAACCGGCCACACTTCCTCTGAAATCTGGCCCTGGTTCCACTGACACCCGTTGCTCATGTGATATCTGCTGTTTTCACTCCTCAGGCATCTCAGACATCAATTCACGGACCAGCAGATATCGACATACCACTTAATCCGAGTATGCCAAGTAAGTTAAGAGTCCATCTCTGGTTGTTTTGCAGTAATAGAACGAATGTGGGCTCAGGAAGCTAAAAGATTTGAAACTCTGGGGCAAAACTCTTGAATCCCAGTTAAGTCCTTTTCTGGCTCCTTTACAAGTCCTAGATCAGGTCCTTTCAACTCCAGTCCTCAATGGCCAATGTCCAGCAATGTTTAGATGTTTCCCTGATCCAGCACACCTGCATCAAATGGCTGATTGACATCCTCAGTATGCAGTCAACGACTGGAGTTGAAGACCACTGTTCTTGATTATGTTTTATTTTTCTGTCTTTGATATTCTGACTTTTTTTTTTTTTTTTTACTTTGTTCTTTTGCAGTTCCTCAACAAGTTATTTGCAAAAACCCCATGACAAACTCAACACCTCAAACAGAAAAGGCATGGAAGAGGAAGAAAATATTAATCTGGATTCTGATAGTAGTTGTGATTTTGGCCATATCGGTCACTGCAGGATATTTTAGTAAGTCCCAATTCCTGATAACATTATATGTTACAAATATTCTTTTTTGAGGATACAAACGAGTTTGCAATTTTAAACATTTTCCTTTGCATTTCAGCAGAACAAATGTTTCTATGTAAAGAATCATTTCCAGGATTTATTGTCACACATTTCTCACCCATATTCTCCTCTACTGTTCTTACGTGTGCCTCCTCTCCCCTCCAGTTAAGAAGCTAATTGAAAGCCATTACTACTACTGCACACGCTCAGTGAAGTTCATCCCAATCGCTAAATCCTGTGATGGGAACGAGGATTGCATTGATGGAGAAGATGAGGCTCATTGTTTGTCAGAATTCAAAGCAAACGGCACATTTCCAGGTACAACTGAAACATCTGACATGTGCACATTTTATCCGTTAAGCAAAACTAGAGTTTGGAAGTGAAATTGTGACCTTTCCTCCCTCACCGTCTCTCGCAGTGCGTCTAATTTCTGCTGAGCGTGTCCTCCAAGTGTTCAATGGCAAAACATGGAGAACCGTCTGCAACGACGACTGGAGCACACAGCACACCGAGACTGCGTGCAGACAACTAGGATACACAAAGTGAGTTTTAATGATAATATCATGACTTAAGAAACTGGTTGGTTGGTCTTGGATAACATAGAGCCTCCCCTTTGTCCTTTACTCTCTGTGAACAGATCCCCAACAAGCAAAAATGTCGACGTTAGCTCTTTGCAGCCTCCTTTAAAAACTGGACCATTCACCGCAGTCAGGAGCGAGAGTGGAAGCACACCAGTACATCAGGCAACCATTGACCGGTGAGAACAACACAGTTTTCCTCATGTTTTTAAAAAAAGTCCTGTTTGTTTGTGGGACTTGAAGGGATGATTTATAGCCAAATTGAGGTTTCAAGCCATCTGAGCAGGCCAAAAGATCTCCCTATTAAAAAAGAAAAAACAAACAAGGTTAACATACTATAAATATTAATCTGCTATTACTGTACAAAAACTCCCCTTCACTCCTCTTTTCTTTTTGATTCTTGTCTTTTCTTTACAAAGTTTCTGTTCCTGTAATGCACTGCAATGCAGAAAAAAGTCCAGTTTTTGTTCCTCAAATGCATTTTCTAGTAAAGTGAACAAACAGGTGCTTTACCCAGACAAAACGGAACAAAAACTGAGGCTTAGTTCAACATGGGTTGAAGTTAAGAGAAGCAGGGGAAAGATTATTCCTACATGTCCATCATTTAAGTTGTTTTCGGTTGCATTAGCATATACAGTTCTTAGCTTATCGCCCTTTCTTTTCTCTACAAACAGCAGCGTGTGCCGCACTGGATCTGTGGTTTCTTTGAAGTGCTCAGGTGAGTTCTGGTTTTAGAAAACCAGTGTGTCGTGTGACTGCATTGTTTCCAGGGTTTTCATGATATAAAATAGGTTTCAGTGGAGATGAGCATAGGAGGTGGCAAGTTTCACACATGCAGGCCTAAGAAACCCCTAGAAACTCATAACACATTGTGTTTATTCCTGCTGCTAGGATACATCGCCCTTTTGCCAAACATAATAATGATGAGCACAATCTTTATAGATATTGTTTTTCTTGCATTTACGCCACTATTATTTTATCCACTGGTATTAATACTATAAAACCGCCCTCTTGTTACTCTATATATTATATACTTTTAATATGCACCTTTATCAAACACATTACACCAAGTATTACAAGACGAACATTTGTGATCACTATGTGATAATTTGTCAACCTTATGATATAAAATTAAGCACTGTTATAGAGCAGGACAAAAATTATTTTAAAAATTTGCTAGTGGGTGGTTCCATTACAAACTGCTTCTCATAAAAATTGCTGTATTGGTCAGATTGTGGAGAGGCGGGCAATGTGGAACGCATCGTTGGTGGCGTGGATACCCGTATAGAGGATCATCCCTGGCAAGTCAGCCTGCAGAATGGCGGGCACAGGTGTGGCGGCTCACTGGTGTCATCACGCTGGATAGTCACTGCCGCCCACTGCTTCAGGTTAGCAAAATCACTGCTGTTCGCCATTTCTTGTGAATTTTAGTTTGCCACGAAATATTAAACCCCCTTCCTCCTTTCTGTCTTTCTCTCTCCCCCTACCTTATTCTCGGGCCCCTGCAGCGGTAACAAAGACCTGAGTCGGTGGACAGTGATGTCAGGAGAGACATTCGTGACCACATTAGGAGGCTCCTCTGTGGACAGGATCATAATCCATGATCAATACGATGAAGGCAGAAACGACTACGACTTGGCAATGATGAGACTGAGCAGCCCGATCTCAGTGGGAGGTTAGGCTTTAACGCTGTACACATAAAAACACGCAAAATCTTAAGATGCTCAGATCAATCTCTTAAAGTTCAGTTGATCTTTAAGAGATTTCTGAACATTTATCCCACAATTACTGAACATTTATCAAGAGCCCTTTACAGACATCTAGTGTTCAGTGTTTTAAACTGCAATGTAATTTTAAATTTAAATCAACAAGCTGATGAACTTGGTTTTTTTTGTTGGTTTTGTTGACTGTAGATTTTCTCTGTAGAGATTCTTACACATTCTGGTCATGGTAATCATACATGCCGCTAATTCAACTTGCCTTTGTAACTTTCTTAATGATCAGAGAAACGCAAGCCGGTGTGTCTCCCTCCTAAAGACCTTCTCCTTCCTGACAAGGCTCCTGTGGTTGTTACAGGCTGGGGAGTGATGAGAGAAAATGGTGAGACTCTTACGTGAACCAAAGGAGAAAAAAAAAAAAAGTTTTGCTTTGGTAATCTAATGCTACAGCAGATTTGTTTCACCTTTTCAGGGAAACCTGCAAGTACACTGCAAAAGGCTAATATTGAGATGATTAATCGAAATACGTGTTCCAGTATTTATGGTACCATCCTATCGCAAAGAATGATCTGTGCTGGCAACTTGCAGGGAGGCGTGGATTCCTGCCAGGTAATGAGTTACAGTCGGGGGTCCGTTTAAATGCATAAATTGAGTTACTTCACGATGTATCGTTACTGTTCTGTTCTTGCAGTTTTTTTTTTTAATACTGAGCCATTTGTGTTGTGGTTCAAACTGCAGGGTGACAGCGGAGGCCCCTTGGTGTATCTTTCCTCCTCTCAGTGGCAGCTGGTGGGAGTGGTGAGCTGGGGTGATGGCTGCGCGCGGGAAAACCGGCCTGGCGTCTACAGCAACGTGAATGACATGCTCAACTGGATCTATGCAGTCATTGAGGTACTGCACTCAAACAAAGGAAGCTCCATTTTTACAGGCTTCAATTACATCAGTTTTTTTTTTTTTTCTCAGGAAAACCCATGATGTTCTACTGTGACTGGACCCACGACATGGATTTCAGCCATTTTTACCTGAGACAGACTGTGAAGCTCAAAGTTCTTGTTTTAGCACTGCAGTATGGAAATAAGAGGAGTTTGGGGGAGAGGAGTAGAATATGCACATCTGCTGTAAATGAAATGGTTGCATTACCCTGAGCCACATAAGTATGGATGCAGACATATTCATTTTCACTGATTGTGCCATTATATCTGTATTTTCCTCAGGGAACATGTTTGTTTTTTTTTGTTTCTTTCTGTTGCCTATTTAAAGTTTCAAAAAGTATTGTAGCTTTTGTTTTTTCTTTCTTTTAATCTGGAAGCACTTTTTGGCAAAACAAGCCAGTCAGAGCAGATTCAGTGATGTGTGTTTTTCTGCAATAATGGATGCTTTTATGGTGCTGGACTTGTGACCCTTCTTTCCACTTAACACCCAATAATGCACATTTTTACAGGCAAAGATATTTTACAGTCTAATTGAAAAAAAATTTGCATTTCATTGTATCACAGTGACTCCTGAAAACTCACATTATGGATTTTTTTAAAAGTGCATGCAAAATAATTTTTGCCTTTCTATTTAAATTAAATGTTGTTGTTGCTGTTAACATTTATTTGGTTTTAACATATACTTGTAAATAGTCTGTAAATATGATAAACTTTTTCTCACAATGGAGGCTGTCATGTTGAAGTGGAAATAAAACTGGGAAATTAACGTCTTTCATCATGTTCTTGTCTGCTTCACAAATGTGAACAAACCACTCTCTACAAATTTATTTAACCATTTAACGTTAGTTTATTCCTATTAGTAAGGCGTTTTTGATTAACTGAGATACATATTTTAACACAATTATAATTTCTAGTAAAATGAATTAGTTTCTCAACATTTGATAATACATCGAGTTTCAATTGACTGTTAGTTCTGCAGTCAATTGATTCTTAGGATTTCTGGTTAGCTATAATAAACTGCAAATTAGCAATGGAAACCTTGGCAGTGATTTTAAACATCTCGGACAGATGTTTTTAATTTTATATGAAAACTTTTTATTATTCCATATTTAGAAAGAGCAGTGGAAAAAAAAAAAAAAACTCACAACAGCAGGAGCCCTCCAGGAAATGGAAAGCAAACAAGAAGGTGCAAACTTGACTTTTTCTAAACTCCTCTGCACAAACTTTTCAAACCCCACAATAACAGAAACTGATGCACTCCATTATTTTGCCCCATGCAGTTTTGGTTGTAAAATTGAATTAATCATTGTCATCATTTAAGAAGACAGAAGAACATTGAAGAAACACACACAATAATTCTTCGAATTAAACACAACTGATGAATGTGCTTATCTTCTTGAGCCACGGCTGTGGCTTTTGAATGGATTGTCCTGCACACATATGAAAACAAATAGATAAAAGAGCCAAGTTTAGTTTGTAAATTGCAAAATAATAAGAGGTAAATGTGGAAAGTATGAGTAATATAACTTCTCATATTTCTTCATACCTCCTCATCACTGTCATCAAAAGCAACACCTCGAGATGTCTGACTCTGACTCTGAGAACTGTACTTGGGGAAGGATGATGATGATGATAACGATGATGATCTGTGTTTGACAGGAACAAAATTCAGTTTAGAGGCCGAAGAAAATTGATATGCATCTCTGTGGCTTTTCTCTGCTAAATGTTAGCGTAGCACAAACCTTGGAGGCGGCCTGGTAGCTTTCATTACGGGTATATCTTCATCTGAGTCATCTATGATCACCTGAAGACGGTCAAACAGCACGGAGAGGAATTATGTATTACGTGCATGAAGGTTGCAGGAATATTTTCCAAGTGACAGGTAAGCTCTAGAATTAAGCTGCACAAGGACTTGTCTGAATGTTTTTGTGTTTATTTTAGACTTAATTACTCGCTTGAGTTTTTAGCCAGGTTCTCTGTTATAACTTCCCATTTCATGATGTTTTTTTAATTCTGTCTTTAAATTTTCATTTGATCATTTCTACAGTCCGAGCCCGACGCCGAACCGAAATTTGGGCCAGGTCAGGCCAAAATTATTTGCTCGATGGTCAAGTTATCTTGGGCTTCGGTGGCGAGTTTCAAAAACCTACAATGCATTCAGCAAAGAATAGACCAAATGTAAATGCACAATAAAAAGTTGTGTTAAACTACTTAGTAAGGCCTAAATAACTGATTAGGTAGTTTATCATGATGAGGAAAGAAAGACAGTAATGTGCAGATGTTTGAGACTGTAAAACATGCGGCGCACCGCACATTAATGCACATACAGCTCTGCCCTGCTCTGCTCCTATCAATCACACATCCCAGATGATTTGCACATGAGTCACCCTGCGGTTACAAGTGACAAAATGGAGCTGGAAGTTGCTAAATAAAAGCTAAAAACGGCAAGAGTTGCACTGCTTACTCAAATTATACTCTAAAAACAAGAGCAGTGAAATCTTAATTGAAGCAATATGTCGGGTTGACTTCAGGCTCGCACCTGTAATTAAAGTTAATTACTTGGGCCGGATTGGCTTGGACACTAGCTTCTTTTTTTTTTTTTAACTCTAAAATTGGTAGAGTTGAGACATAAACAACAAAGAAATGTTTAAATCCATTCAAGTTGCCGAATAAAGCAAAAATCTCAACGTACGCTACAGCTTATTTGTTAATTTACCTCTTCGGTGGCAGAAGAAGTGGATCCTCCTATTTGAGATCTTTGGGATGTAGCCTGAAAAGCTGAGAAATGAGAAGCGATAAAGACATAATATTGAGAAAATAGGAAATAATCTAAAATATTTCAGCGGATTTTTGTTAATGAATGAAGAGTCCCCTCTACCCTGAAATATGTTTCTGGTTTGAGACACCGGTGCTGATCTCTGGGAATGACCCCGACCCCGACCGGCTGGCTTTGCTTCTGCTGCAGCAGAACCTGGACAGAACAAAGAACATAAGCTGTAGACCAATACTGCTCTGGTTTTGACTGTGGATTTACACTAATATTCTACTGCAGCTTTTATCATAAAAAGACCCCAAAACTTTATAACATGTCCGACAGTGTAATACTGTGGACAAAAATGCAACCACTTGCATTAAAAGATAACTTCTTCATGAAGTATAACAAGGACAGGGAGATAAAAGTACCAACCTCACAGATCAACCAGATTTACTGAGACAAAAAACACACACACAACCGCAACGCAGAATTAGATGGAAAGTTCTCCACGCCAATTTGAGTAAAGGCTTTATTAAGTGAACAAAAAGACTCTCACTGCAGGACTCCAGTGCTGGCTTATTTATTTACCACTTTATACAACTCAGGTGACGTTTCGAGGCCCTAGGCTCTGAATTCAACTGTGAAGAACTTTCCCGGTCGGCCCACGCCCAGATTCCGGTCTGAATGACGTACTAAGAGCACAATTGCAAAAAAATTCCAGTTGGTTTGCATATTCAAATCCAGGAATCAGAAACTAGCTTTCCGGCTACGTAGACTTCTTCAGTAAATTTGGCCCGACATAAATACAGAACAAATTGGCTGCAACTACTATAGTTCACTGAATGCTTGGCGAATAATTAGCAGAAAGGTCTCCACCTGTATGGAAACAGCGAGCAGAAGATATTAGATATCATCATTAATATCAGACTTCCTAGGTATCTAATAAAAATAGGTCCCGTTATGTATTTGACTGGTTGGCAGCAGCCATTTATCTCAAGGTCATATGGTAGCTGAATTTAGAGAGAGTAAGAACAAATAAAAGTAAATCACAAACCAATATCGCTATGAGCACGGCAGCTTTAGGCCAGATTTACTTTATTAATATGAGGTAAGTCATCAGATTTGCAGATACGTTAGTGGTAAAAGGTGCAATTTGCAATGCTGGTGTGAAATGAGAATAAAATTGGATTTTAGTTCAAGGAAGTCAAATTAATTTTATTCAATTTGAACAAAACTTAACTTTCTTGCTTCTATTTTTATTTGACTGTCATGAACATCTTGAATAGCAGCCTTGTCTCTTTAAATGTCTTTGCTGTACTTAGATGTGTTTCAGTTTTAATCGCTGGAACCCTAGAATCGACAAATAAAACATTGCATCTCACAAAAGCACCTCCCGACATCCACGTGGGACTCTCACCTCTACCCCTACCCCCGCCCCGACTTCCTCGCCCTCTACCGCCTCCTCGTCCTCTGCCTCTGGTCGGAGCAGGAAGTGTCCCTGAATCCTCATCGGAGTCCATGGTAACATCTGCGGGCTCATCCGACAAATCGAGATCACCGCGCTCCAGCCGGTGGGCTCTGGCTCGGTTAATGGCCTGAGACACAAACGCAAAATGAAACACAAGCTCTTCACGTCATCTGAAAAAGCCCGGTTGGTATTCTCCCCTACTTCTTTGATGTCGTCCTCTTCTTCAGTCGTATTCTTCTTGGAGTCTCTGAATTTCTGAATCTGAAAAACATTCCATTAACCGCCGGTCACAGCGCCACATGACACGGCGGTTTGCTTAGCTCTCTGGTGCCTGTCTTGCCTCTGCATCAATATCTTGCTCTGTGGTCACTCCTCTGCTCTGAAGATGCCGCTGCGTCTTCTCCAACTGATAGGTGATGAGCTCTTCGATGGCGTCCTTCTCGTCTTTGTCCACGAACTCCTGAATGGCTTTCCCCATGCCCTGCTCGGTCAGCAGGGACAGCTGCACCTTCTGTGAAGACACACACACACAGTGACAACATCAGATGAAGCGTGGGAAAAAAATGAAATCCTACGGGTGATGTCAGCATTTCATTTAATATTTACACACCTGCTCAGCCGCTTCAAAGTACTGCTTAACCAGGTCCTCCACTCTCAGTCCCTCAACAGCAGCTGGTTTTACTAGCTTGCTGTAGTCGACGTTGAACTCATCTAAAATTTGCAATAAATAATGAATACATAAAACAAATAATACATACTTAACATATAAAATACCTGAATGTCTTACAAAAGAATCCACTGACGGTATAAAAAAAGCAAGATTTTTTATTTCCTAATTTTGTTTCAAATTTAATTAACTTGAATTTATTGAATACACTTCCAGTCAGACGTTTAGAAACTAATCATTCGCATGAATGTAATTATTTCTTGGATTTTAAGCCTTTGACTTCCACATTTTGCTTGTTTGTAAAATTGTCAAATTGGATTCCTGTGCCTTCATTTAGCAACATTTCAGATTTTGTAAAATTGAACTGAGATAACTGAGAATTGAGATAACAATCTTGATGTTAAAGAAGGTTAACATCAAGATTTTAGGAATGATTGCGACATTAATACAGTGGAAAAAGAAAAGCAAGGACGCCTCCATAGAAGAATAGAATTCCTCAACTTCTGCCCTTGATGAGTGGATGCAGACTTCTGACTGACACTGTACTGGTTTGGTCCAGTGATGGATTCAAAACGAAAAAGTCAACAGAAACAAAATTAGGCGAAGTCTGACCTTTGACGCCCTCCTTTTGTTCACGCTTTCTGAGGAAGTGAATTACATCTTTTGGGTTAGCCACACGGTCCACAAACTTCTGACTGAAGCGAGAGGTGTTGAACGTTTCAAAACCTCCACTGTAGTCCACCTAGAGACAAGAACCAGGGGAATTCATTTGCTGATGAGCGCTCACGTAAAGATGAGTGCAGAACTCAACTCACCCTCAGTCGGATTAAAGGTTTCTCCGGTGTGAGTGGACAGCCGAGTCTTTCCCTCTCGGCTTCTTCTAACATTTCAGAGACCTGCATATGGACAAGAAGGAAAAGATTAGCAGAGACAGACAAAGTGAAATCTTAAACCAGTGCAGTGCATTTTAAGAAGAACATTGCTACCTTTGCATAGCACAGGTTCTCCACCTTCTTTGTAACCTGAGGAGTATCAGGTGTGAAGAGGTCCTCGTAGTCAGCCAGCACAACATCCTGGATGAAGAACTGACGGACTGTCTTTAAAGGGATCTTCTGCAGGTTCATTTTACGACCTTTGACTCTAAGCAGTCCTATATGCCTAAGAGAGCACAAAGGCAGAGGCTTGGAAACTGTAGCTGTTCAAAATGCAATCAAAAATTTCCTGCAGTGTATGTGTTTACTTCTTGGTGGCCTCTCCTGGCGACAGGGACGTGGCTACAGAGCTTCCTGGCTGCGTCACGTAGAAAAGCTGCTGCTCATTTCTAGTTGGAGTAATCAAACACTCGTGTTCGTGGCCCCACACAACCAGGTCAATGAAATCATCCAGGAACTGCTCAGGAATGTAGTTTGTGGGACCGTGTTTACTCCTAAACAGAAAAAAAAAAAGATTTAAGATAAGTAAAAATAAAAACTGTTCACATCATTCGTGTTTGAGAACACACCTGTTCTGGTGAATTGCAAAGAGGTTGAACCAATTATCTTGATCCTCTTTGGGTCGAAGCATGGTAACCTGCTTGTTGACAAACATCCTGTACAGGCGCTCATCCGGGATCGAACCTTAACATGCATTCATTACAAAATTTAGGTACAAAGTAGATCAGAATTTAACAAATAGGAACCAATGAGAAACCCAAACTTACCAAGACCATACAGGGCCAGCTTGGTGCTGCCTTTCTGCAAGAGGATTGGACTAATCTCTATCCTCTCCACAGAGTGAGAGTGACCAAAGTGATTGACGAGACCAGAAGCACTCAGCAGGTCCAGCGCACACAAACCTTCCGCCTTGAAATGAAAGACATTTTAAGGACAAACACACAGATAAACAAAATAAAATATATATTCAGGATTCATTTGTATTTGATGTATTCATTGTTTTTCAAGCAGAAGGAACTAACCCCAGTTGGATCATCGTGGTTGCCATGAATACTGAAGACGGGGATAGAAATGTTCAGGTTTTCATCCTGATAGTTCACCCAAGGGAACCTACGAACACAACGATCCATTCATTCGGTACATATGCAACACTGATGGAAAACCCGCAGAGACAAGCAACAAAAAAACCGACTGTGTTGTGTTGAAGTTAATAGTCTGGTCACTGAGGATGTTGAAGGTCACAGGCGAGTCTCCCATGCAGTATTTCCTCAGCATAGTGATGCAGCTGTGGAGGCATCGTCTCGACGGCTTGTTCTCGTGAAACAAATCCCCACCCAGCAGGATGAGATCTACCTGCAGAAAAATAAATTAAAAACCAACCAGGCAGATGAGCAGCAGAGAAATAAAAATTGTTCAGACAAAACAAGATGTAAATATTGACTTCCGCACTGGTTCACAGCTACTCGCACACACCTGATTCTCCTTGGCACATTCCAGGATTTCCTTCAGTGTGTTGAAGGAGTCGCTGCCACGAATCGCGTCTTTCTCAAGGTAACCGAGGTGAATATCAGTGGAAATCAGGATCTTGAATGTATCCTCATCATCCCTAGAAAAGTTAAATGAAATGTGATGCTAGACACAGCTTTGACCTTTAAGAGAGACACAATACAATCAACTGTCCACTGTTGCTACACCCTCACTCAGGAGATGTTGCCTCTACAAGTTGAAAAATTTTGACTAAACGTGAATGCATTATTTAACAACCAAGACCAAATTATGTTGTATGTAATTAGCTTTAAATCAGTCAGCATGATTGTAATCTGTATACATTGGATGTCCCATTTGTTTTTTGTTAAGTTCCTTGAGACAACATCTGTTGCTAATCGGCGCTGCATGAATAAATTTAATATGTATCTTGCCACCTTTAATTTGATACCAACAGATGACCAGTGCAAAGAGGTTTGAAGCATAATAGCGATAAAGGAATGAGCTGAAAATAGAAAGAGTATGATCTAACTAAACTAGAACACAGAAACCCACCATGAAATATGATGGTGGCTGTATCATGCTGTAGAGATGCATTTTTCAGAAAGGAAAAGGGAAACTGGTCAGGATGAAAAACTTACAATGTGTTTTCTGAAGACATGACGGTACAAGGGGCTCTATTCAAAAGCTGGCACGTTAACAAATGGTTCCCCTGTAGAGAACAGAATAGAGACAATCCAGAAAAGATTCTCAGAAATCCAGTTGTATATAAGCTTCTTAAGGCCTCCTTCACGATTTCTTTCAACTTTTCTAACTTTTTTTTTTCTTTTACAACCATCAGTCATAAAGTAAAACATAGTGTCAAAATGCCTACGTTATTATCTTTTTTATTTATTTCTTAAAAGAAAGCTCTGGTTTTCGTCAAATGAAGTTATTTCCGAAAAGTATAGCTATAGCTTCTAAAGCCTAGCTATTCAGTGTGGCCTGAATTAACACCGTGCTAATTAGCAATAACTAAAGTGGCGGCCATAGCTAATACAAGTGTGTAACTCAATGGTAATTTAGCGTGGGGATAGTAAAGTTAGCATTTATAAAAAATCCTGTGGTGCAGTGCACCAGCTTTCTTTGCATGGAAGCTAGCTTTAGTTAACATTTAATATGTATGCGTAACACTGGCACACAAAACATAAACACAGATAAAACTGTAAGACTTGCCACCAACCTCCCATGAAGTCTCTATTTACCCTGAAAATCCCGGTAACTTTTGCTAAACGTCATTTCCCCCCTTTAGATTGCTCACGGTTATTGTAGTTTTTATTCTAGGTGATCGCAAACTCGATCTACAACAATGTCCGAGGAAGAGAACTACATTTCCGCAAAACTAGTGGGTCGCTTGGTATATCCGAGTAGGAGCACCGCTGAACCTTCTCCTCGCGTACTGAAATGTATAGACATTGAAGAATAGACGCCGCAAAGCGATATTTGATACTTGACGTTCGCTATATTGACAACAGAATTTTCGTTGGAAGGCATACAAAAACAATATAATATAATGTTACGTTCACACACAAATGTGAACACGACACACAAAGTAGAGTAATGTAAAATTTAACTTTCATTTTTAAAGAAAAGAATATAATTGCTGTACATTAAGCTCACGGTTCTGAATTACAAGTAGCATTTAAATGGTGGTCTGATAAATTCTCACTTTAAACATTTTCATTACATTAGCAGTAAACGGAAAACGGAAAGAATAATACAGTAAAGACAAGGGAGCAGAAAAATACATTGCTAATCATTTCCTTGAAATTGTCTGGATGTCCAAATGAAACTACACAGTTAAGAAAATTGATACTTTCAGCGGTGAACAAATAAATACATTTAAATGCATTTAAAGCACAATGTGTAATTATGCAATACCTAAAATAATACAAAAACAACAGCATATAATAATAATAATAATAATAATAATAATAATAATAATAATAATAATAATAATAATAATAATAATAATAATAATAATAAATGTATTAAAATCACATACACACATTTACTACTATTGAATGCAAACCACGATATAAAATTTAATCCCATGTGCTCTTACATTAATTCCTTAATTCGGCGATTCTAGGACTACAGCTTTTTAAGGCATTAGGTTTCTGAGATGAAGCTGCCACTCACAAAATGGCAGCGATACTGACGTATCGTTTCTACGGGGCAACGCGACTTCTATTGCCTACGTCTATGTTAGTGCTGCTGAGCGTCGTGTATAACGGGCCAAGCCGGACTTGGTATCATTCGAACACCAAGGAGAGTCTACTGTTGTTGGCGTTTTTTATTTTTCACAATATATTTGCACAGAGAGGCTGCACAAAAACCAGAGCTTGGCTAGCTTGTCATAATTAAAAAGGGCGTTGCTTGATCATTTTTTAAATCAAATCTTATGGTTTACACCCTTAGCTTAGGCGGACAGCATCGGCTGTGCATCAATGGAGATACTTTCAAAAACACCCGCTGCAGAATCCTATCGGTATAAGGTAGCTCTACTCTGTTGCATCATTTAACTTGAAAGAATTTGAACTTGTTCGTTGTCGGTTATATGTATTAGCCAAACTGCTAGCAGTGGTTGCTACATTCTCAAAAGAGCTCCTTTCTAAGCTTAAAAGTATATGTTTAAATAAACGTATTTTTAATGATGTCGTAAATGTAAACGCTTATCGTACTTTATTTTTTGCTATGTTCCTTTAATTGCAAGCTTTTACTAACTGAAAAAAAGCTTCTCATTGACATTTTCAAGATGTTCTTGATCCTGTTTCTCTACAGGCATCGCGTTCTTCACCAGCACCTAGCAGGATGGTGTCTGACACTTTGTCCCTGTCGTCTTATAAAACCTGTCCTGCTCAGCGATGTTCCATCAACACTCCTGCACGTCACACAGCCCAAACATTCACTCAGCATTCATATCGTCCAGCATCACCCAGCAAAGCTTTTCCAGAGAGCAGCAGTGCAGGTAATTCGTGTGTTGTCAAAGTTTCCATTCAAACAATGTGTTAGAGCTCCCATGGTTACACGTGCAACATGATACCACACTACTTGAATGTCTCAGCCGCAACAGCATCCTTTAATTCCTGCTGATTTTATTCTGTTAATCATACTATTGCAGCGATCTTATCTGCCTTGAGGAACCTCCAAGAGAAGATTAGGAGGCTGGAGTTTGAGAAAGAGCGAGCAGAGTTGAGCCTTTGCACTTTATTGAAGGACGGTCGTCTGCAAAGTGACAGCCCTGCGCAGAGACTCCTTACCGATGAGGACATAGAAAGAAAAACAAGTGAGCAGTCAAACTGTAACCAAGGTAAGAAATGACCTTCAAACAGAATTGAAGTTTTAAGTTCTGTATGTTAATTCATTACATATTTTGTCCTTCATTTGCAGTGCTGATCACCCACCTTGCCGCTGCAGAGAATCGTTGTGAGAAGCTGGAAAGACAGTTGGAACAGACGAAGAGGCTGTTGCCGAGGACAGAAAGCACCAGCTTGCCCAATCAGGAGGTGAGCTCAGTGGTATGGAAGTCCTTGAAGAGTTGGGTAACACCTCATGCTTTAAAATGCACAAAACGTTGTAACTCGAACAAAGCTATTTGTTGCTTTTGTAGGCTTCAACAGAGAAACCTGGTACAAGTAGTCAGCAGCCTGATGGACTGAGCGAGCATGCTCAGTTGGAAAAGCTGGAAAAACTTGAGCAGGAATATTTCAGGCTGACTCGCACACAGAAAAATGCCGAGGTACGTACAGGAACAAACATGTTTTTTTTTTTTTTTTGCTTCTTCTTTTAATAAAATGTAGCTACTAACCATTTTTAGTGTCACAAGAAGGAATAGTGTTTAAATAAAAATTCAAAATTACTTTATTGGCCCCAAAGGGAAATCTGTGGTTATGATGACAGTGACGCAGAATTTAATCGCTTCTGATTTCTTGCAATAGCAGTCATAAAACTTGCTCATTTGAATAAAACTAGAATCAAAGATGAATAGTTACTACATGTATAGATCTGTTTATTACCATTCAGTGATTTGGAGACGTCTGGTTCCCTACTCCGACCCTTCCTCCCCAGAGACGTTGGAGCGATTGTTGCTTCCTGAACTATCTGGCTCAAAATATAGGGTTTGCAGTCCATCATTACTCGATCTAGCTTCTTCCTCCAAAACAGCAGATACATCGCTCACAATTTCCTCCGCTTCTGTGTTCTCAGCCTTAGTTGTTTGTGATTTAACTTACTCTGATTACGCCACAAGATGGCACCGTTGTGCCAGACAAAACCTGCAACACTAATATTTATTAAAAGCTTTTGTTTAGACAGAACGAACGCACAAGAGTTCTATCTTTTTCAGTCATGCAAGTGGTTTTATCATGTCAGTGACACTTTAAGCTTGTGCACTGTCCCCGATCTAATTGGAAGGCTATATTTGTTTTAGATATCTATGGCCACGGAAGTGTCCAGAACACAGCAAAATACCAACAAACCAACCACATTTTAAGTCGCTCTCACAGAAATGCTTTTTGGAGTCTTATGTTTTCAGACAGACTGGTAAAAAAGTAGTTCACAGTAACCATATATAAAATTTATAGTATAATGTTGGTGTCATATTATTATTGTAACATTGTTATTATCAGCAGCACAGTGATGATGATTGTTGTTGATTTCAGATGAAGATCGGTGCGTTGGAAAGAAAGATACAAGAAGAGGAGCACCAGAGAAGGCTCATTCAGGATAAAGCCAATCAGGTAGAAAGACTTTATCTTCTTATTATTTTTGAATTTTTATATTGTATTTTTAGCTTGGATTGATCATTTGAAAGACTATTATTTTCATGCTTTCTTTTTATTTTGCAACCTTCAGCTACAGACAAGTATGGAAGCCAACAGAATGTTGCTGCAGTCCGTTTCTCCTCGTTTATCTCTCAGACAATCCAAAGAGAAGAAATCCAGCTCAAAGGTAACAACCTCTAATGGATGGCTCACGGTGTTTGTCATGTTTGCACTTCAAGAGAGCAATTATTAAGTAATGAGTTTTATAGGAACAGATTATTGTTTCTATAAACAACAATAACAAGTTCATGAGGGAACTGAGCCACATTGCATTTTATTTCCAGTTCATTCAGACCAACTGTAACATCAATAGCATTGAAAATATTAAAGGTTTTGATGTTTAAATTCATAAATAATAACTATTTTATTAATTTTCTATTAGTCTTGCTGAAGGTGGCACCTTGTACATGTATTACATACATAGAAGATCCATGCAAAAAATGCCAATTTTGTTTCTAAACGAAAAAAGAAAGAAATTGCTTCTAGTAACATTAGTTATTTAAACAATTTAATGAAAAAGTTTTTAATGGCAGCATCGTAGATTTTTTTTTTTTGTGTAAATGTAATCATTTCCAAGCGTTCTAAACAGACATTTAAAAAACACACACACACACTGTACCACAATTTAACCATGTTGTATGTTGCACTACAGTCAAAGAAACATACCTTACAGCTAAAACATAGACTCATTCAATTAAAAGCTATCAAACCTCCAGTATGCAGCTTTTATAAAATATGTCTTTACATATTTGCTAAAATTGTCACCATGTCGTGACATATGAGACAGATAATCTGGAAAAAAAAAAATCCTGCTCCGTTGCTGCCTCCCAGTGCTACTATTGACATCTGCAGAAATGCACCGCTCCCAGTCAAAAACTACCATTCGAAGCCTGGAGGAAGATCTTAGTGTTGTCAATCATGCTGGCGTACTCTAACGGCGAATAAACAACCTACCGTTGCATACAAATTGTTTATCCGCTGTCATCAGTGGCTATTCACTCTGCTATCAGCAAGACGCTGTAGTGTAGCAGAGAGCAAGGGAGGGGAGTGTGAGCAGCATATACACAGGCATGCGTGACAGCGCTAAGACCCGCCTCCTGGCTCTGATTAGTTGTTTCTGTAGTTAGCACTGAGGGAAGGCAAAGGAGCTCTTTTATTTATTTTATTATTTTTTTTTACAGATTATCCGTCTCATACAGTACTGTCACAACAGTTGTAACAAATATGTAAAAAGCATTTTTTTAATAAAAGTTAAATGCTGCAGCTTTAAAACATATGTTAAGTTGCTGTCATGATTTGTGTCCCTTTTTCCCTCTTTTTTGCTAAATCATTGTTCAATTTTCTTTCCACAGCAACCTTCTCCAAGATACACAGAGCCTCACTACAGACTGAGCCTGAGAGACATACCATTTGTCACTGGAACGGTACCATTTGCACTCATACACTTATGGTTGTGCCCTTTGAAGCACAATGATAAATCCTCCTCACTCTCCCCCTCAGTGTTTATCTTTAAATCTCTTCCGGTTTCCAGTCGGTCGCCTGCAGCCACTCAGTCAGAGCCAACGTTCAGGCAGTCTTGTCCCTCCTGAAACGGCACCAGCCTCATCTCTGCAACAAACGCGTCCTGTCTCACAACGCAGATCACTCTGAAACGAGCAGCCAGTCAGACACTTCCTCCACCTCGTCGTCCACTTGCGGAGACGAACTATCGGAGCTGCTACAAGCCCTACAGGAGGAGCTGTGCCTCATGAGTTTGTGAGCAAGCTTGTAAATGTTCTCAATTTGATTAACATTTAACCAATTTGGTTTGGTTAAATGTTAAGGCGCATCCTCGTCGCATACAGGGAGCACGGTGAGTTGATGAAGCAAATGGAAGAGAGCGCCTCTGAAGAGGAAAGGGGAGCGCTTCAGAGGGAGCAGGAGAGGCTACTGCTGAGAATGGAGAGTAAAGAAGAACAGATCAGTAAGCTCTGCAAGCATAAGTCACAGGTGGGTCTTCGCAATAATTATCATTTTACATCCGTAGTGTCACAAAATCAGTGTCTGAGTGTCTTTCTGTTTGTGCTCCAGATAAAGAAGTTAAGAAAGAAGGCGAAGTCTGGGAAGAACAGTCGAACTGAAGAAAGACTTGCCACCAGAGGGCGCTCTGAAGCATCAACTAAAGCTCAAATAGTTGAGAGAAACAAGAAGAACCTGATGCTACTGAAGGACATGAGAGCTCTGCAAAACTCTTTGCAGCTCTGAAACTCACTACAATATATTCATAACATAATCTGTTTATTTTTTTTGGTGCTATTCTTCTACCTCTGACTATTGGTTCCTAATTGAATCTGCCTCGTGTTGAAAATCCACTACAAACAACAGGAAGATTCACTGCTTTCATCTTCTTTATGAGATTATTGGTACCTCGGCAGTCTGATTTTCTGAGTTCTTACTTAGTAATAGAACAAGGACATCGACTAAAGTAAAAAGTCCAACAAGGAAAGTCCAAAATCTTCAAGTAGCCCTCAGTTTAGTATCTGAGGTGGCTGCCATTCATATAGGATATCATGAAATTTGCATGTTACCAAATAATTTATGATTTTTAAATTACATTCCTTTGTTTGCATTATGATCAGGTTCTTCTTTTAAAATGTAGAGTTTTATTGAAACAGAAGATGAATATTTCCACTGAGCATCTTCAACTTTCCACGCTCTGACCAGCAGAGGGTGGAAAAGTGTAGCGACGCACTTCCAGATTGATTTTTGACGTACAAGGGTGAAGCAAACTAAGGGTGCTTTGATTTTTAAAATTTTCTTTAAACAGTATAAGATTTTATTATATATATATATATATAGACAGTTTCAGATATCAAAGTACCATTGCTCTTGTCTTCAATTAAATTCATAATTACTCAAAACCTATAAAGAAGAGCTGGACATATCGTCCTCACATATTAAATAAAACTGTCAACATCAGCTCTCATCAGACAAGTAATCATTTTTATCTTTTTATTATACTATTTATTATACAAATCCACAAGACTTGTGGTACTTTCTTTAAAGCATATAGTCCTTAGCAAAAGCATCCCACTTGGATTTTCTTCACATTTTACAACCTGATCATAATTTTATGATCAGTTATTATGCGATAGACCAAAAACAGTAATTAGTATAACACAGTATACATAAGAACCTGAAGGAAATGAAAACCGTGTTTCCATTTACGCTGCTGTAAGTTTAAAACTTTTCACTAGAATTAATTTATCTTTCAGATTAGAAGGGGCTGAATACAGAAGTACGCCACACATTTAAAAAATTTGTTTTGTGAGATATTTTGAAACCGTGTCTCATTTTTCTTTCATTGCACAATTATCAATGTCAATCTATTTAAATTCACCAAGTTTGTTGTCAAAGCGCAAAATGTGCAAAATTTGAAGGGGAATCAACTTCCAGTGATCTGCTGAACTTTGGAGCAAATTTAGCAGATCACTGACCTTGCTCCATTTACTCGGTCCAGTAGAAGCAGCTGTAAACTGCAACACTGAACTCCATACAAGACATTAGATTGCTTATTCTACTTTTGAGTTTGACACTACAGCTTTCCTTGTAACTAGGGCTGTTGTAAACAAATTATTCTTACGATTAATCGGATAAAAAAAAGCTAAAATAAAACATTGGTAAATCTAACATAACAGCAGTGTTACTATCGCATATCAATATCAGTCCAATTTTTCACATTTGAGCTTCTCTAACAGTTACTTTTCTGTAGTTTAGAAAATTAACCTGTAACAATAA